>JAAGAY010140104.1:0-124229 GCA_011801015.1 Ardeotis arabs
CTCAAACCTCGAGCCGTTTTTCTTCTATTATCTCCCCCTGTTCTCTCGGAGGGTGGGGGGAGTGAGAGAGAGACTGTGTAGTCTGGTCCCGATCCGGGCTGAACTATGACACCTTTGAAGGTCCCTTCCAACTCTAACCGTTCTATGATTCTATGAAATTATTATTCTTATTTTTGTTATCAGGCTGATATCCTAACAAATATGAAGGTCTTGTTAAAATTTATGTCCTATGGCAAATAATCTAATGTAAATCATAAATCCTTTCAGTGGTTAAATACTGTTATTTCCATATGATCCTATATAGAATTCTAAGTAGTACATATGAGCTTATACGATGGAAAACAGTTGTGCAAATCTAGATTTAAATGACATGTTAAAACTCAAGGATTCAGCACAGACTGATTTTGCTTCTTAGTGTTATTGTAAAGTGTTCAGAAGCATCTATGAAGAACTTCCATGTTTTCAGAGTGGGGGTGGGTATTTCTGACACTTTGTGAAGGCTGAGAGAAGACTCAGATGTCACCTGTGTGTCAGCACCACAGAGATTTGTGGGAATCTGGGAGGATGGGAAACACTCATTTGCTGTCTTCATCTTAGTAAACGAAGCAGAGCCAGGACATGCGCTCATGCCCTGGTACATGATTGTACCACTCAGTTATCAGCACACTATCTGACTTAACTCTGGCTCAGATGCAATTGTCCTAGACAACATCTGAGCATGGTGGCAGAATTCAGAGATGCCAGGAGCCAATTCCTGTGGACAGCTCACAAATGGCCACCTTCTCTGGGGGTAGGCAAGTTTGACGATTGTGATTGACAAGTTGGCCTCAAGACCAGAGAGTGCACTCTGACCAATTTTATTGAAATGTAAAACAGAGCTTTGAGATGTGAGGACATAGGAATCCATAATTTTTGTTAAAGGAATTTTAACTGGGATTTCTACAGAGACTTTCAAGTGCTTAAGAGGATACTATGGGAACTCCTACACAAATTGTATACAACATTCATCGTCAGTATATAATAGTGAACTTAAGATATAAAAATTATGTGATTTAGAAAATAATAACTTTCTTGTCAAGGTTAATTGCATGAAGGAATAACCTGGCATATGGAAATTGGAGGATAGAAAGGAAAAATATTGAAAACATTTGAATTCATTAATCTTTCCTCTGTTAAAAATACAGCAATTTTGTACCTTATTTTCAAGAATACAACTTTGGGTGGTTTTTTCCCCACTTGTTATATTACCAGTATATTTTTTCCTTCTTTTTTATATCCATCACAGTGAAGAAAAGTATTTCATTTCTAGTATAACCTGATTTTTAAAATTATTAAAGAAATCAAATGCTATTCTTACAAACATAATAAAAACAAAACCAAATAAACTTTCTCCTCTTACTATTTACACACTTATTATACTGTATGGAGCAATATAGGTTAGAATATAACTAATTAAGCAAATGTTTTCTGTTCTTCCTTTCTAGCAAACTGCTCAATGTTCCATATATTGCTTTGATGTTTTAAAGGTGTCATCATTTAATATTTACCATCTGAAAGATCTACTTTTTTTTTTTTATTTCAGTACCTCAGGAAAACAGCAGATTCTCATCTGAAATCTCTGATGTCTGTAACATTAATCTGAATATAGAATAAGTTTCCACATTCACTCTGTGTTTTGGAGTTTCTTTAGTGCTTGAACAGTAATAGCCTATGCACCAGCTTTTGAAGCAATTTTTTCATGTATATGTATTTCCAAAATATGATGACATCCATGACCTTGCAGTCCTGTAACTCAGTACTTACTTACAGACCAAAGACATTGTCAATTAATCTCTCAGATCACAAAGCCTCAGGAGAAAATTGGTTGTGATTTCTTTATATGTTTTCATGGAGGTACACCACAAGGCAGCATACCTTGTGAGTCAGGTCCCATCACAAACTGCTTTCAAAGCAACTAGTACTAAAAACACTATGCCCTGAGCTGATTATTAAATCTAATGATCATGTATTTGCTCTCAAGTGTAATGACTTTTTTTGTGACTCTTATGATATCTGATGCTTTTTCCTGAAAGGCAAAGATCAGTATAAGTGTATATCAACTTTCCTCAGAAAGATAAGGTCTGAGCATCCATCATTTCAGAAGAAAGACAGAAGGCCTAGTTCTAGTCCACTGTTTTAAACATTTGAAGGTAAACTGATGCCGAGCTAATATTACAGTATGTTCTTGTTGAAGTCAGTGTGTTTTGAGCATTAAGCATTAAGCATAGGATCACAAATCTGAAAAACTTTTAGTTTCTACATTTTATCAAATCATTATTCTCCCATTGAATTAGAAACTGACTGACTGCAATCCTTGGTCCTTTCCAAGCTGTAGATTAAAATATGTTGATTTTAATCCACGTTTATGGTTATCTTGTATGACAATAAGGATTCTGGATTATTTATACTATATTAATTTCCTTCATAATTGTGAAAAGGAAGTGGGAAGCTAAGAATCATTTACTCATAGTAATTCATTAACCTACTGCAACTGGGTCACTTTGTATTCCAAAGGTGAACTGATAACCAAGAGGTGTCTTCCAAGCGGTAAACTGATAACACGGACTTTTTTTAAAAAATAGAGATAAACTGACTGAAGAACCTGGTTATGAAAAAACAGATAACTGAATATTTGGAGGCCTTGATAGTGGACTATGAATGTCATTCAAGTTTGTTCAGAGTGAAACAGAACACCAGCTGGAGGGGAGAGGAGGAAAAATGGGATCTGACACCTGCTCTTTGCTCTGACTGTTCTTAAGGCTGCAAAATAAAACCAGATACATTCTGCAGAGATGTTGTCCAGAACCATGATCTCTCTTCCTTAACAATACACTTTAACCATCAGGCTATAAAATATAGAAAACTTCAAATTTTTTAAGATCTTCCCACTCTTTGTTGAAGAATGACATCTTTGACAGGAGGGCTGCACAAACCTAGACTACACTATTTCCAGATATTATTAAAGCACGCTACAGGAAAGGTGGTTATCTGTTTTGATCCAAGAAGGGAACTGAATGTAGGTTTCCTTTCTTCTGTAGCCATGACATTATCATATGGAAGCTTACACCTCCTTTTCCCACAAACTTTCCGAATTAAAGCATAAGCCTGTTTCTAAATGACAGCTTAGGTGTGGCAATGCAAGAAGAGGTTTTACTCTTTGAGTCCCAATCTTCAGTTTGCAGCCACAAGTGAGGTCCTACAACTGGGAAACAAGATTTCAGCCTCACTTATACTGCTATATCGGACTGATTTTGGCAGCTCCATCTACAGGACTCAGGATGTCGTAAACTGAGTTTTTTATGTACGTTCCTCTTCCCATTTGGTGTAAAAGAAATGTAAATAGGAAATTGAATTTAATTATATAAGTTCCTTTCCTGGAGTAACTTCCAGCTTTTTGGAATTGTAGGCTCTACATTCCCTCTTAGGCTCAGCCCTAAGCATTTGTAATTTTAATTAATCATGTAATTATTTTTTTATTAATCGTGTAATAAATTCACTTTTACCACAATAATTGTTGAAAGTTACTAACATCAACAGGTGACCTTTCAGATCTCAATAACAACACTTGATTTCATAAGAGCTATTAAAAAAAAAACAACTTTAAGTGTTACAGAGTTTATACACTCTTTACTGTAGATTAAGTATTTCAATACTGCACTCTTTCCTGTCAGAAAAGCCTGTAGAAAATTCCTCCCATAGTTCTAACAGATGCAATTTAAATTAATTGATTTTATTGTCATAACATATGCATAATGAAGGCTCTTTAAGAAAGTCTAACTCTCTCACTATTTTTTAATATATATATATTTGTTGTGAGTTATATGTATTTGTGATGAGACTGTAAGTACAGTAAATATTTCAAAAATACATGTAAACTTCCTTTTAATCATACACTGTTCTTTAATAGAAAATATATTGGAAGAGAAAGAATGGTCATGCCTATCTCATTTTGTTTGCACTACTGTAAATACTTTACAAATTCTATTTCCTCTTTCTAATGTGTCTTCTTTCATTTTCTGTAGGTTCATTTTTTCTAGTTGTGCAATGAAACACAAATCAGTCTGTTTTCCACTTGTTTTTCATCATTATTATTGCTTTCATTTATTTTCATGGAAGATTCTTTCCTAGTATACAGACTTCATTCCTTTCTTTTTATTTAAAAGTTATTAAAAATTCAGGTATCAGATTGTGAGGAAAGTCTGCGCTATGTAAGTTCCTGTGTTCATTCTTATCATTGCTGTATCTGAGCACTCTCAAGAAGATTCAGCAATGAATCTATGTACCTGTCATATATAATCCATGCTCTCTTTCTCTTCCCAAGGAGAAGAATTGTGTATATAGCAGAGTTTTTTACTGATTCAGAACTCACTGTCGGAAGTATATGTTAGAGATTTTTTTGGCAGACCACTATTTCCTTATTCCTCTAGGCCAACCATCAGGTGCACTCCCTCAAGAATAATGACCACTAAGAACCTCTCTATTTTCTCAAGCTATTCTCTTTGTCTTTTATTGCTTTCATACTCTATTACTGCAATATATCAAACAGAAATATAGCTTAATGTACAAATGGAAGACACTAATTAATTTATTTTCAGTAGACCAAAATGAATATTTGGTTTTTAGCAAATGCATTAGAATGTTTCATTCTCATAAAAAAAATATAGCAAAATAAGGTAAGGTTTTTCTAACATATGTAAATATTTATATATATTCACTTCACAAGACATTCCAAATTCACCTTTTCATACCACTCCAGAAAAAAAAAAAACCACCAAACCTGTTCATATAAAATAGGTATTTTGTCAATATTCTGCTATAAGAATAAAATATAATCAGAATAACAAATTAAGTAGAAATCCATTTTTTTGTACATCTGCCTAGAACTGCAACATTTCTCTGTAACTGTAGAGCTGAAAATGTAAATCAGCTTATCTTGATTTTTTTTTTCAGTGTAATCTGCATTTTATCATATTTCATACTCATGAAAAATAGTTAGTTATAACACAAAACAGATACAGTAGTTTTGATAGGATTTTCTGGGCTCTGCTTTGAGGTGTTCTTGATCTTCTTTGGACTTTATCTGAGATTCTTGAGATACTCCCAGAAACCCTCTGAAGGTATAACTGTACCCACATAAGGATAGCCTTGACTTCTGTCAACCTTCATATTAAGCTCTAACAGAATCTAACAAGCTGCCAGCTGTCCTTGATCACAGAGTGCTTGAAGCTTTTGTCTCAGCTGATCCTTGATGAGGGAGGATCAGCCACCTTTAGCCTAGCTAACAAAGGTAGTGAGCAGTTTGTACCTCATCTTCGGGAAAAAAAAAGGCATTGGGGTTGGCAGGGAATGTGAGTTTGCTCAGACTGGTATATGCAGCCTCAACTGTTGCAGTGATGTAGCACAGGGCATAGTCCCCAGTAGTTGTTAGAACATCTGTCCCTGCAACTTTGAGGCCTTTGGCCTGTACAGTGGTTCAGAAAGAGGGAGCAGCTCTGCAAGACTGAAGTCGTGAGGGAATCCTGTCAAATGAAGCATCTGTGCTGGTTGAGTCTGAACCGCACAAGAGCATAAGAAAAAGCAACCAATGATGGCTTCAGAGGATAGAGGCCCCTATCTGCTGACCTGACCTGTCATCTAGGCAGATTTGCCAGTTTTCAAAGAGAATCAGAGACGAAGGGAGAAAATGATCAACAATCAAATAAGGTCACAGTGGACAGGGGTTATGCGAACAGAAATTAACAAATCTCAGAATTGACAAAACAGGGCCTACATATGTAAATCTTCATTCAAGACTAAGAACATTATTGTTGATCAGTAATTCTTGTACCGGTCTTAATCAACTAAACATAACTATTTCAAACACTTGCTGTGTGTACCTTTGTTACTTGAAGAGCCAGTACATAACTTAGCCTGTTTTCTCATGACAAGGTGTCACGATTTTCTGCAATTTCCTTCAGCTTACCTTACACTTCAGGTTAAGCGAGTAGTTTATTTTAACTTTCGTGTGATTATTAAAACTTTGCAAAAAAATCACCTTTACTTCCACTGATAACTTTTAAAAGTTAGCTAGAAAAACTCTTTCTTTTTCAGACAGAAATCTGCAATCATTTGTACTCTGAGGCACTCAGAAATTTCCTACCAGTTTGGCCTGCTGACTTTTGGTATACCTAAAAATATACCCATTTTCCCAGGCATTTGGAAAAAACTGGGATTAAATGCTGTGATGTTAAGTGTTGATCTTTTAATATTATTATTTAATTATTTCTGACTAGGACTTGCTTTTGGTTGGACTTAGACTAGTTGGGCAGTACAATGTTATTAGTTGGGATGAGATTTTGACTGCATTCCTAGATATTGCAGAAGATGTCTATAACAACAACAACAACAACAATAATAATAGTAGTAGTAGTAATAATAATAATAAATCAATGCTAAAGGTTCCATTTTGCCTCTTTCTGAAAACCTAGTGAATACATTCATAGAGGCAGCATGGCCATAGTAGAAATAAAAATGTAATGCAAGATCTTTAGTCACCTAGTAAAAGCCCATCAGACTTGAATCTTTTGCTCCTGTGTTCAGTGGCTGCACTTGCTATTGGGTAACAGAAAATACCATTTCATATCAAGCTAGAAAAATAAAATTTCACCTTATAAAAGATATATTTATTTAATATATATAGGACAACAACTATTCAGCTTTTATTTAGCTGAGTTTCAGAATACACTCTTATTCCAGAAAATAGTTTAAAGGAGTTTCCTTGGAGAAAATGGGAGAAAGTTTAAAAGCAAGGCTAGCCATTCTCAGTCAGTATCTTCAAATTACTTCTCTGTTAATTTACATGCTAATTGCTGTGGGGCTACTGCTGATCACTGCTGATTAAAATATTTCACATAGAAGCCTATTTCAACCTTTCACTTACAGGGAAAGAGCTTTGGAATTGTTCAGGATTTCTGGCTGGAGCTAAACTGCCAAAGAGTCCATTTCCCATTTAGGAAAATTAATTAAGTTCTGAAGCATAATTGTTTTTCTTCATAATTATACTCCATAGTGAAAGATTAATACTTAAAAATTGACTGTTTTCTTTTACTAGTATACAATACGTCAAAGTGAGGGATCTAACATGGTATGAATGCAAAGACAACAGGGCCAGCATTGCCTCCAAGTGGATGGAAGGAGGAGATGTCATGCAAAGAAGTATGTTCTAATTTAGTGAATCCAGTGACTAATGTGTCTTGAACTCTGGTAAAGTAATGTTGAAAACCTATTTCTCTCTTCTTTGATATGTCCTTAATAATTGTCCATGCTCTATTTGAGCATCATCCTCTGTTTCATCCCTTTGTTTCACAGTAAGCAGACAGTGGAATCCATCGGTCAAGCCCTTCTACAATAATAGTCATTTTTTACTAAAAGACACATTTTCAGTGTAGAAATCAACCTGAAGAAATCTGGTTTTTATTTAAATGCAAAGCTTTAAAAATTCTTCTGAGTTCTTCTGTGACTGTATGCAAGGGACAAATATGGGTGTGACTTCAGGTGATGTGAGGCTTTGCTTATTAAAACATCTAATGTTGGATCTTTATTTTTCCACTTTGTGTCACAAGCAAGAAAATTTCAAGGAGGAAACTTTTTGGAAAAGTCCGTTAGTAACATGAATAGTAAATGTTCACCACACATCAGTATGAGAATGTGTTTTACTGCAAACTCAATGAATGCTGTCTTTAAGGATGGATTTTCAGATACCACGACAACGTCAAATCCATCTAGAAGGGCCTTGAGTTTCCTGGGAACTACCTTAACAGAGGTCATAGTTTCACACAGAGTTAGACCCCAGTAAATTACTGGAAGAATCCAGTCCTCAGTGAGTGTTGATATATCGTGCCATTTGTATATTATGAGCTGCTGAAGACATTATAGGAAAAAAGGAACATCTCAGGGTATGTCATAGAATTAAAAAAGAAATTGTCTCATTTTGTTTAGAACAAGGACTTAATAAGAATCTACAAGACATCTGGTAGGTATCTGAAGACCTGCCAAAGAAATAAATGGATCATAGACTGTCCAGGAGATTTTAATGAGACCCCAGCTAAAGAATTTGGCTAGGCTAAAAAATTACTCTGGAAGTGTAAGTCCTCATGCATCCCAAGTGAGTACTGAGGATAGAATCTGAACTTTGATGAAGGCTGTCTCACCTTCCAAGTATCTAATCCTGTGGTGCACTCAGTCTGAAAAAAATAGTTTATAGTCATGTATGGATTTAAAATACAATGTCTTGCATAAATTTTGCACACAAACATCTTAAGTTTGCATAAAAATATTTAAATTACAGAATATAATTAGAATTTAACTCTAAAATAAGAAGCAAGCCTAGTTGGCATGTGTAACAGCATACAATATCTGTTGGCTTGATGTATAAAGTCCAAGGCAAAGATTATTATCTAAGGAGAAATGCAAATATTGTTTATGTAACTTTATGACTGAGATACTTTCTAAAACAGTCATAGTCTATCCACAATTCAAGATGGATTGAACCTCCTCTAAAATTGAGGTTTTGCACTATTTACTTAAGTTTTTGTAGAAGAAATTTCTTACTTACTCATAGTGGACAGATAGGTACAAAGCTGCAAATAATGATCTAATAATAAAAATAATTTCATTATGACACAAAAATATTTAAATTTTTTGGTCTAAGAAATATAAAAACACAGAAAATACCAGGGCAGGTACTGCAGAAACAACTACAGTTTTATTCATAATCTTTATAGAGCTGTTTGGATTGTGATAAAAAAAAAATTAAGGTTATTTTCCAAGATTTACCTAGAGATACAATAATACATGTCAATAATAAGAAATATTTGTACATTTCCTGTTTCAATTAAGAAAACAAAGGCTTCATTTAAAGGGAATTTTTTTTTCCTTAAAACATGGATATCTAAAATAATTGAAATACCCCATTATTTCAAATAATTTTTCACTACTAAACACTTGCTACCCAGGAACATCTCTCTTATGAAGAAAGGCTGAGAGAGTTGGAGCTGTTTAGTCTGGAGAAGGCTCTGGGGAGACCTCATTGCAGCCTTTCAATACTAAAAGTAGACTTGTAGAAAGATGAAGACTTTTGGCAAAGCCTGTAGTGCCAGGACAAGGGGAAATGGTTAAAACTAAAAAAAAAAAGAAAGGGCAAATAGATATGAGTAAATTCTTTACTATGAGGGTGATGAGGCACTGGATCATGCTGCCCGGAGAAGCTGTGAATACCCCATCCCTAGAAGCATTCAAGGTCAGGTTGGATGGGGCCTTGAGGAACCTGATCTAGTGAAAGATGTTGCTGTGCATGGCAAGAGGCTGAAGCAGACAAACTTAAAAGGTGCCTTCCAACCTAAACTATTCTATGATTGCATGATTGTGTGTTAGATTATTACAAATGCAACTGTATACAGAATGTATGAAAATAAAATTTAAAAAATATTCTGAATTTGATGGCATATGAACTTTTGGCAGTGTTTTTGCTTTACTAAAGTAAGGCAGCAATTTCAAGATAAATTGCAAAAACCTTGATAATAAACTATTCAAAGAATACAACAACATCTAACCCCAAAAAATTGTCAGAAAGTCCTATCTGATAGTTTCCATGTACCAGTTTACATTTTGATTTCAAGAAAAAAAAACCCGAAGCAGTCAAGTGTTAAGTTCAATAGTTATTAAAAGTTTTACTTCAGACAAGGATCTGAAAATGGATTGTTTGTAGAGTATTTGTTAATATTTCAGGAGTCTTGCATAAATAATAAATTTATTAATCAATTTAACATAAAACAAAGATTAATTAAAGGCATTAAAATTGAATCATGTTCTAAAACAAATTAATCTTTCCTTTTTTCCTTGAAGAAAAGGAAAAATATATACTTGACAGAAAACTATATGATACGTTAAGAGAACTGATGTGCTTTTTCTTTCCATCCAGAAAATGTTCTCAGAGCCCCTGTAGAAACCTCCCTGAAATTAATGTAGGAAGACAAAGCTAAGAAAACCCAGGTCAGCTTAAGAGCATGCTGCTTGGCCATCAGCTTTTTTTTATTTTACCTTTATCTGGATGGAAAACTATTCTGTTCTCTTTATATAATCATAAACTATATTTTCATGTAAAATTAATTACTATTCTGTGTAGTGGGAGGAAATGACAATTAAGGGAAATGTCTATACTTAACAGTAAGCTTATGCTGAACTCTGTGCTTGTCATGTCATTTTTATATTGACCATACAAATATCTAAAAATTAATCCAATTAGTAGAAATCCAAGGCTTATCACTGAATTTACTGGGTTTTACTCCATCTAATTCAGATGCATATATGTGTGAACTGATCTCATTTGAACTCATGTAATTTAGGATTACAAAGTTTATTCTACTCATAGACGGGAAGAAACTCTAAATAACATTTTGTGGCTTACGGGAGGGGAGCAGTTTATGGATGTCAAGCAAAAGCAAACCGGTCATAGTTTCTACTATAGTTAAATAGAAAGTAACTATGATAACTTTGGAATATCTTCTGTCAATGTCTCTACTCTCTCTTACTCAAACTAATTAGACTAAGCTAGTTAAAAAGCTACTAATGTTCTTGACGACCCCAGTTTTGGAAGGTCCCATTCAAGACTGAGTTTAATTGATCCTTTGCAAAGAGAACTGTGGTTTTTGCAAATCAGGCCACGCAGGTGCTGCCAGATGGGTCCCAGCACGTAGCACAATCAAAATCACTAGTCACATTGTCAAAATCTTGGTTATAGGTGCCTAGACTTCATTAGGAGCATGTTTATTATTCACAAGCTGACACCTCATTGCAATAGGCCATGTGAGTCCGACAGGTTTTTTCAGTAGTGCACATTATTCTCAGAACAGCAGCAGCAGCAAAGCACTCTGCCCTTGGTGGCTACATCTTACAAAGTCATAGTAGATGAAAACTAGCAAAATGAATTCATGTCTGCTGGGTTGTTTTTGCCACGACAGCTGTGCTTTGGAGGTGGGCAAGCCAAGGAAGTTAAGTTTGGCTCATGCAGAGTGTTTGGCTCTGAATCAGCTCTGTGCCCATATATGTGAATGAGCCAAGCCAGTAGGAAAATTTTGGCATTACCTTCTGGCTGTCACAGTGACCTTATATATCACTTCACACATTCTCCCTTTTGTATGTGTATAATCAGTTCCAATGGACCGAGTAATGTTTTGGCATGGGTTTGCCTTGGCTCTGGCTTCAAATTTTCTGGTCTATTTATACAAGTTGCATCCAGCATGTCTGTGAAATTCATCAACAAATACTTAAGAATAATGGATATACATTTTTATGTTCTAGAAAAATAAAATGAGCAATGAAATTGACATTATAATGCCATCAACTATTTTCTATATGTCAAAGAAGGTCAACATTATACTTAAAATTGTTCTACTTGCCCAGCTTACATTACACATGTAATATGTATGGAGCTGTGTATGTATTCATATACACACATATATTTATAAGTAGGGGCTATATTTGACTGTTTATCAAATGATTATGTAAGAATGAGGGAAAAAAAAATCATTGTCAATAAGTTCTCATCAAGGAAACAGTGGAATATAATAGCTTTTGTTACCAAAAATAGAGGAGGATACTTTAATGGGATATCATTGGATATAATGTTCTTTACTCAGAGATTGTAGGCTATAGTTTTAGAGCTTGTTCAGTTACATAAATGATGTATTTTCACAGAGAACTGTCATCAATAACATCTCCTAGAGTTTAATCAGTCTGTTGAAGAATTGTTGTGAAGTTAGACATATACACAGCGTTAATTGGACATAGAGTAGTAAAAGGAAGATCTTAGCAAGTTCCAAGATTTATCACTGTGCTATTACAGTTACTAGTATAAGTGTTATTTTTCATATGTCTCATAAATTGGTAAATACTCCTAATTATTTTAAAATCTCTGGAACTGCTGTTATCAGAGATTGCTTTATTATTAAACTTCTTTGGACACAAGATTTGAATTAACATGACAATGCAAGGACACAAATCATTACAAAATGTAGTTGCCATATTCATATGGTGACAGTATAACTATGACATCAGAATTACTTCACTTTTCTTCTTTGCATTGTAGTAGCAGTTATTAAAAACAGTGAAGACATGCACTTCACCTTGTTAAGCACAATATATCAGCAAACAAAAAAAATTATTTCTTCCAAATAATACCATCTAAATAATGAAAAGTAATCTATTATCTCCCAGAAAGTTGTTTGTTCATTGCATTTCTCTTATTCAGAGAAGAATATGAAAAAAAAAAGAAATTAAATATGGAAACTCATGAAGAACCATTACTCTAAAAAATTACTCATTTATTAAAATATATAAAATATATTTCATGTTCATGACCAGAAGATAATACTCTCTACATAAATAAAATAATCAGAAAGACGTTTCTTTGTGTTACTGTGCAGTATACCTTAACTGAGGCTTGGAGGAAACATCTCCTGAGTTCAAATTCTGGGTCCATTTAGTGTCTCCTCGCTCTGCTGAATTGTGATAAGGACACACATAGCAGGGGTTAGATTGAGGTCACCAATTGATTTCATTTAGGATAATTCACCATCAAATAGTTGTAACCTTTACTGTGACCTTGAGATGGACTGAAACCAGTAAGCCAATAGCTTAGGAGAAAAATAAAACAAAGAACGTGTCCTTTCTCACTCTTTTCAGTGTAAAATAATGAAAATAACTTTTAAAAAAGTTTAAAAATCTCATTTTTTAATCACTTTGAATTCTGAGAATGAGCTTTCATTGTTTCAACTAGTACAGCTTACTGGTCTTACAGCTTACAGCTTACTTGAACTCAGGTTTGTCTTGCCAAGGGTGCAGTTCAAGTAGAGACAAAAACAACTCTGTAGTGGAATTCAGACCTTAAATACCTAAGCCAGTTGCTGAAACTTAGATAAGATGACTCAAAGTTCAAATTAATTTTGTATGTATGTATTGCTAAAAAAGAGCTCAAATAAAGTATTTACAGTACTACAGTCTCTTTGAGACTTGTGACTTTATTTTGAGATAATGAGCATCTCATAAATTGGGAGAAATTAATCATCTATTCATTCTGCTCACTAAACATTTTTCCATTTTATGCATTGAATATAGTTTATTTTACAAGGACTTAAATCTTTTTCATATAGGAGGAAAAAAAAAAGGAAAACAGCTTAGAGGTTTTAAAACCTCTATGAACCGTTCTTAAAATTTCTCACACAAAAAAAAAAGATTCCACTTAGGAACAATGGAAGTGGAAAGTTGATTTTTGTGAAAATTTTTTTCTTAAGTGTTAAGGATTGTTGGACTTTGGGTTCTATGCAGGGTTCTCCATCCTGGAAAGCCACAGTTCCAGCCTGGTAGATGCACCTGCTGTGGTTCCTTGTGTATATATAAAAGGACAGGGAATGGGCTGATGCTTAGTGAGGATATATTAGATAGTGTGGGACCTGAGCATGATGAAAATGATATGGCATAAGGGATGGAGATTGTACTAGATCTGTCTAGGGTGAAGAGAACTTTCTTCATAGCAGTCTGTATGGTACTGTGGTTTTGAGTTCTGACTAAAATAGTGTCGAGAACACACCAGTGTGTTTGGTGTGATATCTGTTTCTCACTCTGCCCCTTCAGTGGGTAGACTGGAGGTGGGCAAGAGGTTGAGAGGAGACACATCTGAGACAGCTGACCCGAATTGTCCAAAAGGATACTCTATATCCTATGATGTTGTGCTCAACAATAAAACCTCAGGGAAAGGAGGGAGAAGAGGGCCATTCTTGTTTATGATAGTCATCTCCCCAAGTAACCACTACACGTGCTAAAGCCCTGCTTTCCAGAAAATGGCTAAACATCTGCCTGCTGACTGGAAGTAGTGAATAAAGGTCTTATTTTACTTTGCTTGCACACACAGCTTTGTTTCACTTATTACATTGTCTTTACCTTGATCCATGACTTTTTCTCACTTTTGCTCTTCCTCATCATGCTGGTATGAGCCATGCTCATGAATGCATGGCTGTGTGGGGCTTAGCTGCTGGCGATTTTTCTCCAGCACCTTTCTGCCTTGACTATGCTGGTCTTGTAGGCTCATGATTTAGTCTACAGGCTGAGATTAGCCTCAGCACACTTTAGTAAGGTGAAGATTTGTCATCTCTTTTAAACTAATCACCTAAGATTCCCTCTGTAGTCAATGAAGAGAGATAACCACTTTGAAAGACTAATTTATGCTCTTATTAGAGGTACATAACATAGGTAGAAAGAAATGCACTCTCGAGGTGCCTCTTTTTCATTGACCATAGAGGCAATGTAGAGATCTAAATTAGAGTAAGTTTCTAACATGTAAGCTGGAGGACATGAAACCAAGAGGGAGTGAGCAGTAAGGCTCAGTTCCTCCAAAAGATGTAGGACCTAATTATCTTGATTTCAGTGAAGTTAGGCAAGTAGCTGAATACTTTGACAGGTTCAGGTTGAAGACTTTTTTTCTGTTTCCAATGTTAATAAACTGTTCTTTTACCCAAGATTCATGTCTGCTGTCAACACATAGACCTACTGTAACAGTACTGTCACGTAGCTTCATAAGAGCGAACACGTACGGAGTTTTAAACTTTTTCTTCGGTTCTTTGTAGTACCTGGTATTTTAACCTTATGAAACTGTAGATGTGAGTTACATGAAGTGAATCCATCTGCTTGTCTATAAACTTTGTCTTTTAAACAACCTTCAGTCTCCACTCCCAAAAAAAACCAAACAAGGAATGTGTAATATTAGTCTAATACACTTATCCTTTTGTACACAATATCTAAAGCTGCTCAATCAATTATACTGTGGCAAACTCTAAGAAGAAACACACCCAATGCAAAAAAGTTTAATGGATTGAGCAACAGAAGATTAAGCTATACAGATTAACTACTCAAGCTGGAACAAAGTGCTGTTGGAAATTCAGTGAGAATTAATGAGTACCCAGACTGGTTGGTAAAAAAAGCATTAATACTTTCATCCAAAAAAATTAAGGATGGAGAGAGAATGACAAATCTTGGTCTCTCTGAACTCACCAGGAAAGCCTGCTTTTCCTTATATTAGTGAGGCAAAATTTTATCATCACACCAAAATCAGTTATGACTTACTTATTGCTGTAAATTTTACACTGGTAAATTGATGTCACTGGATGCAATTTAGTGATGATTAGAAACTAATGGGTGAAAGAGACAGGCTTTAGCAGGAAAAAGAAAATGAACAAAGGATGTATAAAAGAGTACAGCAGGCTTTCTAGATGATTTTGAGTTGTTTTAAATAAATTAGATTTGTTCTAGTATACACAAAGAACTTCCCAAGAGCTTCCATGGACAATGTATGAAATTTGAAAACACTAGGTAAGGATAAATGCTTAACTTTTTTTGAGTTAAAATAAGTGAAAAATTATTGACCAGTCAGTCCTATTTCAATTTGCCACATTAGTCAAACTATTTCTAAGGTTAGGACTTCATGAAAACATGTAGAGAAATAATGGTCAGCATCAATTTTTCAGGAATAACTATGTCATATCAATCTAATTTCTCTTTAAGATGAGTAACAGTGAGAAAGAATAAAGAAGATGTAGAAGAAATTGTACATGTAACTTGACATAGGAAGATTTCCTTTGCTCTGATGATGAACTTTTCATGATATTTTCTTAATGTAAACATGGATGTCTTCAAATACATACTGTAACAAAAAATAAAGGATATACTACATTCCTCATATCCAACCACTAAGCTTAAAATGAAGCACGGGAGATCTAACAGATACTAAGGAGAACTTTATGATGGTAAAAGGAAGTATCATTGAATCAAGTTTGTGGCAGCTGGGGAACCTCCACTGGTGTTTTTAGCATTTTTGTTAGGAAGGATATAGGTATATTTATTTCTTTATTTTGGAAAATGGATCCTACTGGGAAATATTCCTACTGGCTACATCTATATTAGTAAACTAAAGAAGGCCACAGATGGATAAGATCACAAATTTATGGTCTTGTGAGCTGCACTTTTCTGTCAGGTACAGAGAAACAGAACATCCTAATTGTATTTATCTGTATAAACAAATCTATTGTGTAGAATATTAAGGCTCTGTGAAAATACCAGATAAAAGATTGTTACATAAACACCTGTATTACCTTTATCAGGAATGTCTGTCCGTCCATCTAATCTTATGAATCAGGAATTAGTAAATCATGTAAAGGAAAGTTAAGATGATGAGAAAACTCCACGGAACTTTTAAGGACAGAAAGCTCACAATCAACTCTTCGCTGGAGATGTTGGTAGAACTAGCATACACTTTAGGACAACATATCTTAAGTACTGCAGTTTCAGTTTTTACATACCTTCATGGTTTTCCTTTATGAGTATTTTCGATATTGAAATGGTTTTCCATCTTCCTGATTAAATATGATGTATAAGTGACCACATTTTTCAAAGTGAAACGGTAACAAACAATAATTTCAGTGATGGCATAAAATGGTTGTTCAGTGATTCATCAGTCAAACCTCAGATCAGTAAGTTACTCTATAAGCCTGTTGCAGATCTGTCCATTTTTATTATACTATAATAATAAACTTATAAATACATCAGAAAATTTAAGGCTGAGGAAAGTGATGTTATTTTAAAATATCTAGAAATGATCAATCACTACTTGTTTTTCTTCCTTCTATTACCAAATGTAGACTTGTAGAACTTAGAAAAGCAGAAAAAACTACCTCAAAGGAGGAAGGTAATAGGTAACAGGAAAGTAATTCAGAAGCATTGAAGAATAATTTAAAATAATGATTTTTCTATATCAACATAAAACTATTTCCATAGTGGACCAAAATATGTTTTACTCTAGCACCATGATTTTTTACCCAATGCACAAATGTATTTGATATTTATAGCATGTTTTTAAAATAATGTGATTCACACTGGGCTTTTGAATGCCATTCAGCACAGCTGGTTGCTGGAACTTTATCTAACTTTCACTTACATCAAGGGAAAAACTGCCTTTGAGATGAGTGAAGATAATAGTGTTACTAAGAGTTGGTTAAGTTTATGATTGACCTCCATAATTTTTTAATTCGAAGAAGTGGTACAACTATTGGATGCTACAGTCATTCCTTTATCTCATATTACACTGAAAACATATGAAGGGCATATAAAGTTCCCTTCAAATTAAAAGGTTTTCATTTTAGAAGACTCATATAAGGTGTTCATTATAATGATTTGTAATCAGAAGGTTCAAGTTCTTCCTTGTTATAATTCCACTACAATAAATAAAGTTAAATCTAGAGATAAATTTAGTCAATGTAATAAAACTAACTTTTGCGTCTACGTGACTCCTAGTACTGATAAGATATTTTTCCTGTAAGCTTTCTTATATTTATGCAAAAAAAAAATGTGGTTTATGTAAATTGCATGCATGTTAAGCCCTGACAAATGAAACTTTGCCTATGAATAGTATTTGATTTGATAGATGAGATTTCTCACTTCCATCTGGATTTGTTTTGTGCCTCTATCGTATAAATAAAAGTTATATCTGCACATCATCTGTATATCAACTAAGCAATTCAGCTCCTATTATAAAACATGGTGTATGTTTTCTGGAGTCTTAAACATGAATTACCTGTCTTGCAAATTTCCTAATTAGTTCAACCAATTTTCTTTCTGTCTCCAGGTAATATGAGCCAATGATCTGAATCTGATGTTGTTAACAAAATAGAGTGCTGAACAAATGTTTTAGGACACAGTCTGTTTACAGTAATACAAAGAGTGCCTGATTTGTTCCCTAATTTATATATTTGGATTTCTTTATTAATTTATCAGAAAGAAAATAAAAAAAAAAAAAAAAAAAAAAAAAAAAAAAAAAAAAGCAGTCTTAGATCTTCATAATGCTTACATCTATTTCAGAATATCCATTGATCCAGCTGTTAACTTTCAAGGGAATGCTAATTTTAAATGTAAGATTTCAGTGTCAAAAGACAAAGGTTTTTCTACAGCATGGTCCACGATTCTGTCTGTATTAAATCCACAGTTTTTAAAACTGGAATTTCATTTCACCCTTAGTGATTTCTATTTATTTTTGTCTGAAACAGTTTAATTTAAAAAAAATCACAGATTAACAGAACTTGAATTTATGCATCCATCCAAGCACATTTTGGAATACAGTGCATGGTTTCACCTCTCTATTACAGTTCATATTCTGCAGTTGAATATTCCCATAATAGAATCAGTGACTATAATGCAGAACTGAGCAACCTGTGCAAGTTCATATTGTGAGTATTTTTGTGGGATTAAGGAACTAACACAAAATACTTGTCAGGATGATACTCATTCCTGCCCTTAACTTTAACAGCAAAAAAAATAATCACTGAGGTACCTTCTATAATCAATGTGATTAAATAGACTCTTCAGAATTTATCCCCTCAGTTTAAAATCCAACCTGTATCTTCAGTGATGTTTCAGTTGGTGAAATTTTGGAGAGATTCCTGCAACTGACTCCATTCATTGTAGTTATCCTTCCAGGGAGAGTAAAATTTGGGGAGGGAACACAACCAGGACAACTGACTCGAACTGACAAAAGAGATTTTCCATACCAAAGAAATCATGCTCAGTAATAAAACTGGAGGGCAAGGGAGGGATGTTCCAAAGTAGCCATCACTCAAAGACTGGCTGGACATTGGTCTACTTGTGGTAGGTGGTGAGTGATTACCTTTATATCACTTCGGTTTTTAAGTTTTTTTCCCAATTATTGAACTGTCTTTATCTTGGTCCGTGAATTTTTCTCACTTTTGCCTTTCTGATTCTCTCAGTTAGCCTTCTGGGGAAGTGAGTGAGCAAGTGAGGTGGGGTCAACCCACGACATAGGGAAAAGGTAACTTTAAAGTTATATCAAAATATAAATTTCATTTAAATCATGGTCATGAAATTCAATTCCACTTCTCAATTTTATATTTAAATAATTTAGAG
This sequence comes from Ardeotis arabs, assembly GCA_011801015.1. NCBI lineage: Eukaryota > Metazoa > Chordata > Aves > Otidiformes > Otididae > Ardeotis > Ardeotis arabs. Next base: position 19,039 of record JAAGAY010140104.1, read on the forward strand.
ACATTTGATACTGATTATTCTCAATATTATTCTCAATTACTATTGTAATTCTTATTATCATTAAATATGCTTAAATAACAGGATGTTAATATACATAAAATGCATTCAGTCACTAATCCCACAGATGATTATATACCTCTGCAGAGTAATTATGTCCAACTATTACATTCCTAAAGGACTCTATGTTGATTATAAGTAAGATCTCCTAACATTGGCCATGTGAAGATATTGTTACGGATTTTGAATTTATTTGCACATTTTCAGAGGCTGACTCAATGTATTTTACTTGCTGCAGGGTCTGTCTTTGAGTCAACAACCATTTCTATTGTTAGAGTGCTGGCCGTGATAAAAGAAGGTAAACATGCTATTTGGATTTATTTATAAATGGAAAAATTAAGATTTAAAATTGAGCTTCATACATGGGCATATGTTTCTGTAACTTCCCAGAGGATTATTAGAAGCAACTTAAAGAAAAGAAGTTGTAAAAACCCTTGATGCCACCACAAGTATATTCAGGGGATTGTGTTACCCCATGGTAGTAATTTAAAATGCAGACAAGAGGTGACCACGAATAGTGTATACTAAAGCTTTGCATCTTCATTTTCTTAGGAAGAGAGGGTAGTCTCAGCACTGTCAAGCAGATGGGTGTTGCTGCAGATAGCATTAGGAATCACAGAAAGATCCAGAAACAATATCTTTTTCAACCATTGCCTGTAAGGAATTTCTAAAACAATGTGTGTGCACTGTGTATTCTAAGAATGCAATATGCAATTTGTTTTTACCTTGACTTCTCATGAAAAGTAGGTGTGCGCATCCATTGGCCAATTTAAGTGACCTCTCCCTCTCTCAGTAGAAAAATGAAAGATCTGGACATGTAAGAGCATTTCTGAGACACTTTCTGGTTTAATCCCAGTAAGGATAAAATCTTCACGTAGCAATATTGAAAAGATCTGTGCTGAAATCCTACAAAATTAGCTGATTGCTAATTTTTATGTCAGGAATTGGTCACTTAATAGTCAATTATCAGCAACATAAAAAGGAAATGTGAACAAGTTAAGATTAATATCATCATTCATCTTGTAATCAAAGATAATTTATAGCAATCTTTGATCTCTGAAGTTTGAACACAGTCAAGCAGTTTATTTTATGAATCTTTATTTTGGTAGAGAAATGACACTGTCAGACCTACCAAGATGATATATGCTTATGAAATATATTTCTCAGCATATATTGCTACATGCACGGATTCTTTCACAGGGAACATGAGGCTCATCAGAATACATAAAAGCATGTTTGTTTGGTTGGTTTTTTTGAGAGGGGGGCATCATGAACTTAGTTGTCAGCCTGCTACATTCACAAATTACTCATCATGCATTACATATAGCAAGCATTAAACTAACAGCACCTAAAATGTACTTCAGAGCATCAGTAGTTGAGATTAGAGTCTATCATTAAGATTAAATCAAAGGGAAGGTGGTATTAGGCTCATAGATAAAATCCATACAGTCTTAGAACTTCCACTCTTTTCTAGTTACATTCAAAGAAAATTCTAACAGAGAGAATTTTATTCAGCATAGAATTTCTGTATGTTCCTTTAGTACAGGAAATGTGATATATGCATTAAATACAATATAGAAAAACCACAAAAGCCTTCTTTAATCATTGCAATCTATGTCATAATTTTTCTTTTAATGTTTGTGTAAACAATTAAAACAATTATAGATAAACTGAATAAAAAAGGAATTTCTGGGGCAGACTGAAGGACTAAGCTGCATATTCAAGTCAATGTGAACAGAGTATAAACCAATCCTACAATTTCCATGATACAAATAAACAAAAATAGATGCCTTATGATGAATGCAAAATGAATGCAATTTTGTAATTTTACTTACTTTTGCAGTGCAATATGCCTTCTTAAATTGCTGGTAAGCACAAATGAAAATTATGAACTCTTTCTGAGATCTTCATCTATGAAAATGGTCCCACATGCTATCAGATTGAATTAAGCAGCTTATATGCAGCTCATATCCCCTAAGTTTTTTGATCTCTTCTGAAGATCTTATGATGATTCCAGGAAAACATCTAATATGTTTATTATTTCAAGCTAAATGGTTTTTAGTGTACTGTTCTCACTATGGACAAGATCAGTAGTGACTCAGAAATGTCAGACAACGTTTCCTGTGCACACTATGACAGCACAATCCTAAAAGTGCTAAAATACTAAAGGAATATCAGTGTCATAAAAGCTGAGCCTATAAATAACAAAAAAAAAATAGATACACTATGTGATTTGAGTAGAGATACAGAATGTCAGCACACATAGATTTATTCTGATATTTTTGAAGAAATGGAGTAGAAGAGATGTTTTAGAAGTGATAATGACTTTCATCTGTAAATTTGTAGTTTAAGACCAGAATAGTTTTTATGGCTGCTTTCTGATCTAGTTAGTATATTAACTTATAACATCAAGGATGAAGCTGAAGTGTATGATCTCACTTGTTGTTGTAACAATTCCTCTGAAGCAGAGCATAACAGCGTAAGTCCATTGTGTTATGCTTTGTGAGTAACTAAATGCACTACTAAAAGTCCATTCCAGCAGGACTTCAGCAGAGCTTCTCTGCTGTTTACAGCTTGTTAGGGAAGCTAGAGAATCATGCCGGCCCATAGGATTGAATAGCCTTGAATGCGTTAGCATTTCTAGGGCTTTTTTTTTTTGCATCGACTCTCTATAAAGTGAATATGCTTGTAAGGAAACTCAGAGAGGGACTGATGGAATGTGCCTGCATTTGTCCAGATAAGCATTTGTTTTCTGCCTTTTAATGTTTTTTTTTCCTTGCATCGTTGTCTTATTGTAGAACTTATCTCAGTGTCTTCTACCTTTCTTCAAATTGAAAAGAAAAATCTAGTCTGAGTAAACCCATATTTATTCTACTCCTCTTTTTTTTTTAAAAAAAAAAACCATGGGCTAAGGACAATGGGGTTTTGTTTGTTTGTTTGTTTTTCTTATTATGTTTTGTGTTCTACCAAGTCATTATATTCTAAGACTCCTACATGCTACTCAAGCATGATCATGAGAAGATAACTGTGGCTTTACTAGGCACAGTCAGATTGTTTTAAAAGTAGATTCCTCTGGCAGCAGTAGGATGAAATTATTAGTGCTGTGTTGGGATCCTAAGCATGCCCTTGTTCTTATTATAGAATCATAGAATCATTTAGGTTGGAAAAGACCCTTAAGATCATGAAGTCCAACCACTAACCTAACACTACCAAGTCCACCACTAAACCATGTCCCTAAGCACCATGCCTATGCGTCTTTTAAATACCTCCAGGGATGGTAACTCAAGCACTTCCCTGGGCAGTTTGCTTCAGTGCTGGACAACCCTTCTGGTGAAGAAATGTTTCCTAATATCTGATCTAAACCTCCCCCGGTACAACTTAAGCCATTTCCTCTTGTCCTATCACTTGTTACTTGAGAAAAGAGACCAACATCCTTCTTGCTACAACCTCCTTTCAGGTAGTTGTAGAGAGCAACGAGGTCTCCTCTCAGCCTCCTTTTCTCCAGACTAAATAACTCCAGTTCCCTCAGCCACTCCTCATAAGACTTGTTCTCCAGACCCTTCACCAGCTTCATTGCTCTGTTTTGGAAGTGCTCCAGCAATTCAACATCCTTCTTGTAGTAAGGGGCCCAAAACTGAACACAGTATTCGAGGTGTGATTTCTCCAGTGCCGGGTACAAAGGGACAATCCCTTCCCTAGTCCTGCTGGCCACACTATTTCTGATACATACCAGGGTGCTATTGGCCTTCTTGGCCACCTGGGCACACAGCTGGCTCATAGTCAGCCGGCTGTCAACCAACACTCCCAGGTTCTTTTCCGCCAGGCAGCTTTCCAGCCACTCTTTCCCAAGCCTATAGTGTTGCATGGGGTTGTTGTGACCCAAGTGCAGATCCTGGCACATAACCTTAAGTTGGCATTAACTAATATTTCACTATAAGCAAACAGTGGGAAATTAATTATCCCGTTATAGCAAAAGGTATCAAACCACAGGCACAGTAGGAATTACACCATAATTAAAAATAAATAAATTTAGGTGTCAACTTGTAGGTGTCTGTTTGTGTGCTGGGTGTCTGTTTGTGTGCTTGGTGTCTAAATCCTCTTAGTTGATGGACACCTGACTAATACAAAGAATTCTATGTAGCTATTCATCTGATCAGCCAGAACAGGAGAAATTCAGTTGCCTAGATACAATAACCTATTACAAGTTTCAGCATCTTAAGGTGTCTAATAGATACTCAAGGCCACCACATATTAGAAAAGAACTGAAAAAGATCCAAGCCCTTCTGAAGCAGCAGTAGGGACACAGGCAGAATACTTTAGGACAAGTCAAATGGAACTAGATTATAGTGTTTAGGCAACTAAATTGAACACCATCCATTTAGTTTGAGTCAAAGGGCTAAATTTAGCCATTTTAGCTGCACGCTGAATGTCACCTCATCTCTCATTTGGTTCTTTTGCAAATAGTAAAATAATCTTCCTAAGATAAACTCAAGGAAGGTTTCAGATGTAGCATTCATATCTTCACTTTATATCTGTACAAAGCAATATATTAATAAGTACTTAGCTCATGTCAGGATTCTCCTTAATGTGGATACTTAGGGGCCACAGCTATGGCACACTGGTTAATTTGCCTACAGAGAAGATAAATTGCAAATATATGTGACTGGTGGCATGCCAAAATTGTCTCCTAGAAAATCAGCCACAATGTCATCGACTGAGCTTCTATTAAACATTATATTTAAAGAGCATGTAAGGAAATCTTGTGGCAATTTGATGCCTACTTTGTTTTTTTTTGTTTTTCTTTCATGATTCCTATCACCTCTTCTAGTTCTTATTAACTTTACTTAGATGGAAATTAAGTTCTATGGGATCTTCCATTAAGATCTGGACAGCTAGAGATGTCTTAAACATCTGTCACATATGTGCCATTGAGCTGAACATCACTCAGCTAAGTAAGAATCTAGACAATTGGACCTTTCAACCGGGAAATATTTGGAAAGGGAACATAGTGGGACCATGGCTATTTGAGCTTTTCAACCAGTAAAAGAGAAAACAAGCTAGGACTGTAAGACTCTGATTACCTAGCATATCCAATGCCTGCATCCCTTCCCTCATGCTCTAATTCATTCCTTTTCTAGTTCATATACAGAGAAAAAAACAAGGAGGTAAATTCTGAAACATTTGCATTACTATTTCTCCCTCTTGGCTTTTTCAATGAGAAAAAAAAAAGTACCAGTAGGATTAGAAGGATATTTATAGAGCTAAACAAGCAAACAAAAATCAGTTTTCCCTCTTAAAAGGATGTTTAATTACCACAAAGTGAAACATCTATAAAATTTAAGCTGATAATAGAAATAGGGGACAAAAAAAGCTTAATTAATCAGAGTAATTGAATGTAAAACTGAAAGCACTATCCATTAACTAGGAAAGAAAAATGACAACATAGTAAAGTGCTATATGCATTATTAATTGTTTTAGCAGATTCTATTAGAACAACTGGATTGAAAAGTCCTTTGAAGTTGTCTTCATAAGGTCCTATTTTCAGTAATCATAAATCAATTATAAAATATAATTGTTAGGTAAAACACTTGGCATACTTAATCTCAGCTGTAAAAATTAGTTTACTTTCTTCAAATACCTACTCCTAAGATTCCATTTAACTGTTTCTAGGAATTATTTTTTTTTTTTATAAATTCTTAAATAAAAAAAAAAAAACCAAACCAGAAAATAAATTTACCAGCTTCAGATAATTGTTTTCCACTTAGACTCTGAAAGACAGAACAGATTGTGTAGGACTTTTTATTCTTGCTGTGATTCTCACAAAAAAGTCTTTGGGGTGGTTATTTGCTATTTAAAAAAATATAACTATCAAGAACTAACCTTTTAAAACTGAGTACGTAACACATACTGTGATATTTGAACATATGCATACGACTGGAAAATTATAATGCATACTAGACAATAGTACCATTTGAGTATTAAACTAGTAATGAAATATCATCCTGTCAAGGAGAAGGGGGACATTTGTTCCAACATAGATGGATAAATTGGCAAAGAATGGATATTATCTGATCCAAGCTAGACAACAGGTACCATAGCACCAGGAACAGAATCTGTCTGCAAGATTTTAGGATTTCCAGATCTCTGTTACTTACAGCAGATTGCTTCATTTTCAACTCTACCCTTCTGTGTGTCATTACAGTATTTAATCCCATGGTCTTTTTTGTGCCAAGCTCCGATAGAGGTCACCAGGAGTTCCAATTCAGACTACCTTTGAAGAAAACAAAAAGAAACCAAATTTTTAACAGAATTCTTAGAAGGAACAACCAAATTTTTAAGACTACAGAACTTCAAATGTACAACTTCTATTATAAAACATGTCACCACCTGATAATTTCTTCCAAGCTGAAACAAAGATTATAAAAGATTGTTGGTAAATGTCATTCACTCTACTAATCAAAGCAACTTTTTCCTTTAGTTGTTATCACTATATCACTTCATCACTTCTTTTTTTCCCATAAAGATATTAAGATATTAAAAATAAAATGCCTTATCCTATGAGAGCAATTCTCATTGTGTCTACTTGTGTTAGACGTTTGTCTGCCTGTAGCTGGAGGTTCTAGGCCAGGAGATATAGATTTAAAAGATTTGCCTTCCCTGACGGTTAAGTAACATACCTCTCTGTGTTCATGTGAATCTCATTTAATGGTCACCAAACTACATGGATGGGATAGGTTTTACTTCATAGAGTACATGTAAAGCTGAAAACTTCATCAGCAACTGTTAATTCATCCTGTTTGTAATGTCTTTGAATGACATTCTTATTACCTTGCTGATAGTGTAAAAGTCTATCATGCAACAGAGTACAAAATAGGATGAAAACAGCAGTTTCACTGACAGTGAACTTCACTCGAGAGGATGTGTTGCTTACTCTGTGTGTGTGGCAATGACTCAAGAGCAAACACTTCACAAAAGCAAGGATGTGACATGAACAACGTAACAACATGCTGCCTGTGAGGACCTCACAGGAAGGCCTTTGGAAAAGACCAGGGACACATCTGTCCACACCTTCTACCTTCACTGGCTATGATTTTACTCCACAAGTCTGGCAAAACAGTAGAACTTTTGGATTCTTGTTTCAAAGGTTATTGTCTCCAGTTTTTCATTTATATTTCAAGGAAGAATTTTCTGGAAGGACATACTACCACACATGAATATACAAAGATTAATTGCCTGTATGGGAATTTATGACTGAATGTATGGGTAAGCGGAAGGACAATAGTGATGTACCTAAAGATACACTTAGAATTGCTAACATCAAACCACAGCAGAGTAGCAGATTTTAGAATAGTATTTTCAGTTAGTAAATAATCACTATGTTGGAGCAAAGAGATTTTGATAACATATCAGTGATGTCACTGTAAGTATTAGATTTTAATAACAAGTAGTAACTAAAGTACAATTTCTGTACCTATATGTTTCTATAGATATATGGATGGATATATTTCTGAAATGGATCACTTTTTTTTGTAGACTGAACTATCCAATGCCACTTCAGAATGTCTATTCCTTGATTAGTTTGTGCTAACAAAATATTAGTTGTTATCAGGAAACCAAAGCTTGAAGGCTGTTGAAGAAATTCAAGGGCTTGAAACAGAGACCCTGACAGCATGAGTAAGATCATTACATAGGACTTGAAAACATATGCACGTGATACGGGTCACCCCAGGGCCACAAAACTGTATCACAAATGTTCAGTTACTATTCACTAAAGGCATGCAGCCTTGTGAACTGGGAAAAAATGGTTTTGAGGAAAATAAAGAAGCAAAGAATACGTAACAACATACGTAAAATATCCCATATAGAGTAAAACTTAAATACAGCATGAAAGTTGGAGTCGGTGAATAAAGATGAAGTAAGCAGACTGCTAGCAAATTTACAAATACAGTTTCAAGCAAACTGAAGAGCGAGAGGGAAGACACCCTCCACCAACATCAGATGTTTCCTGCCAAATGATTCAGGATGTTGATAACTCAACATACTTGCATACCTTCTTCCTGAGGAAGACTAGTGCCTTTGACCTTAGCACCCTGGGGAGATGGCAGGGGTTAGCCAAACAGAAGGGAAGAGGGTTGTGAAAGAACATTTGTCTTTATCAGTTTTAATTTTGTCATTATAAACTGTTATAGTAATTCATTGTGACTGAGTTAACAGTATCTCCTTCACTAGACTGACAATACTTTTAATTAATCTAACAATAAATTCTTAGTTCTATATGTAAGGTGTGTCTCTTAACCCACATAAATTGCATGCAGTCTTTGACCTGGTAAGCTGCCCTTCAGCTCATTTGTAATTTAGATGTGGTGCTGTAATGCCAAAATCGCAGAATGACCAAAGGTACCCAAAATTTTATTAATGCTCTAGCATTTATTCTGAGTATTCTTGCTTTAACTCATTTAAATCAGTCCCTTAGAAAATCATATTCAATTACCAAACAGAATTATTCTACAGTAGTCTCATTAACTATAAACGCAATTTCCATGCCTACCACATATTTATTTTACAATATTTAAGGTATTTTTGAAAGCTTGATGTGACATTCTTTGGTTCAAATTTTAATGCAGATATTTTTAACATCCTTCATATACACTGCCCAATTGGGAAACCTAGATGTGGTTTGTAATCATTTCATCAAAATAATTTTCAACAAAGCATTGGTTTTACAGAATGTACATTAACACTCTGAATTTCAGAAACACAATCAGGGACTAACTCAGCAGATAATCAGACTAATTTAAGGCTATCAAACATTTATAAAAAGAAATAAAGACTTAATTTAAAAATCCTATATTACAAAATACCTAACACACTATTTTGGTAGTATAATGTAAAAAAAAAAAGTTGCGAAGTTTAGCCAAAAATAAAACTGTCTGATATTTATCTTAGATTAATTTTGCATTCCTGAACTACAGGGAAATGCAAAAACAGGTGAATGCTGATGCATGCTAGTAGCTTGACATAGTTGCTGTAAATTAAGAATCACTGACAGCTGTACACCAATTAGTATCACAAATATCATGAAAATCTGATAAATCAGCATAGCTCTATGGAAATAATTTTGCTGATGTATATGGGTGATGCCAGTAATGATCTCTAGTTCCAAAAGTACTGCGTACATTTTGGGTGCAGGAAAAGCAGTTAATTTCTAAAAATAACTGATGACAGTATTACCCTTACAGCTTAACTAAAAGCAAAACATAAGCAAATAAATAAAGGAATAAAAAGACATTATGAAACAGAAATAAAATGAAACCAAAATAGGTTGGTTTTTTCCCTCACTGAAAACAAGCAAAACAACATTAAAAATATCACTTTTTCTACAAACACCTTTTGGGTGACTCAGAGTTATATGTTTTATTTGAGGATTTTTGCAAGAAAAGAAAGAGATAATTTTACAGAGCCATTTGCAACCTTGTGTCTTGTAACCCTAGCGTCTCTAAGCTATGTGAAATCCTGCTTTGGGATTCTTTCTTACTCAGTTGAGTTTGAATTAATTTTTCCCACTTCCAGCCAAAATGCTCATGACACTGTTTTTGAGAAGGATCTTTTGATCGTCATTCACTTTGAATAAGTAATTTAAATATGAGCTGCAGCCAGCGCTAGACATCTAGCTAAGCTATCTCTCAGCAAAGTGCCTGAATAGCCACAATAGCCTGTAGTTCACTAATACTTAGTAGTCTGCTTATTAATTAACTTGTGCAAAGTGAAAGCTTTCCAGAAGAAAATATTTTGAGCATCCCTGTTATTTGATTTGAGGTGCACTGGATGCCTAAAGTAGGAACAGAATAGTGACTCTGTGTGTCACCATATCATCCTGGGCAGCAGATTTGCCAAGTGTAACCTCGGAGTTAGCATAAGCCAGGTTTGCTCTAGCCTTTTCTCCACATCTCTATCTTCATAACTGCTAGGCAGGACAGGATGTGAGTGCTCAGCACTCAGTGTTGAAGAGGGGTTGAGACAGCTGTTTGTTCAAATCAAGAATATCTTATATTTGCAGGAAAATGTGCACATACTGGATATATAAACACATATTCCTTTTGAGTGAAATGTAAAGGAAGCAATTAGCAGCACACTGTTTTCTACAGGGTTTTTTAAAGAGTGAACTGCTCGTGTGTGTATGGAAGAGAGCAGCAATGAGAAATTCACAGATTTCAGGACAGAGACTTTGCACAGTTCTATAGAAAATCATAGCTATAATTTACAGTTTCAGCTCCAAACTCCTCCTTATGCTTTTTTTCAGCTGATTAACACACAAAAACAATGTTCTGATTCATAATTTTGTCATTTAAAATGATTTTTAAAAATCTATAGAGTACCCTATAACACTGCTGAGTAGCTCAAGTCTCTTCTTATTTCATTATCTAAGAATGGCATATTGAATCCCTAGTATGCAAATTACAGATTGAAGCATTAAACTAATAGTCTGATTTCATTATTCAGACTTGACACAAATTAGATGAATGACATGGATTAAATTAACAAGTAAATAACTTAAAAGGGATAATAGGTGTTTTCATCCATCCCCAAAGCATTTGAGATTAAAACAAACACCAAATTTTACGTCTGATTTTCTGCCTGTTCTTAGATAGTCAGATCTGAAGCAACTCATATGTGCAGCTCAGCTTTTTAATGGTAGACGATAGACAGAGACCCATCAAGTTTCCAGTTGTATAGAGGTAAAATACCAGCTGCAGTCCCTGGACCTATTGTGGCTTACTGAACACGTTAAAGTAGGAAACAATTCTCCATTCCTCCAGTAGCAGCCATTGGATTTGTGTTAATTCACAGCTTCCTTCTTGAAATAAACAGAAATGCAGCCATACAGCCAAACCTGTTGCGACTATGATGGAGGACATTATAAAAGGCTTCATAAAATTTCACAAATCTTCCAGTGTAAGGAATCCCCACACATTTTGTATCTCCTACTGGATAGACAGACAGACTCTTTTTGGACACCTGACAAACACATCACCAACTTTCTAGTGAATTAGAATTGTGGAGAATGAAGTTAGTTGTCTCACTCTATTTTTAATACTTTCAATATTTCTTTTTTTTTTTTTTGCAAGTTGAAGATCTGATCTGCTTTTATAAATGTCTTTGAACCGATATAGATCTTCCTGCATTAATTCGACTTTAATTCCAAAATACTAATCTAAAATCAAGTGTCCAATACATTAAGGCTAACGCTAAGCCTTGAGTATATATTTTAAAAAGAAACAGTAAATTACTCCAATATTCCAGACAAGAAATACAAGATAGCTTTTGAAGGTGTGATTTGTAATTCCTTTCTGCAGTATCACTCTTTCTATCACATTGGATATTTCAACTTTTAAATAGGTTATCCAACCTTAAAAATAGCTATCTCGTTCTAACAAATACAAGGATACTGCTAGATGAAACAAAAAATTAAGATTTAAAAGTTCTCATCCCTATTTAATTTCATACTGTGTGATGGAAGTTCTTAGATACGACCCACTCTCCTGTCCTCAGCTCGACGGTCAAGTACAGCTTGCGCTGTCTCTTCCACAGTCAAAGTGCTCTACTGCCATCTTAGGGCAAAGAAGATGCACTGGCTCTGCAGTAGGTGCTGATGCTGTAAGTGCCCACTGCTTAAATAGACCAATTAACCTCGCTGGGCAACCCACCAAATGCCACTTTGGTCCTTATGTCACTGCGGAATCTGTGCACAAATTACTATAGCGAACAGCATATTTAGTACTTTCAGTGTTACTGGGCTGCCTGGATAATCCTCAAAATGACAAATCACTGTCTGTGCGATTAATTTTCTTTCTGTCAAGTCTGGAAAGATGAGAGATTTTGGGGACATCGTACAACATGTCAAGGAAATGCCAGCTGTCTGCGTAATATCTCAGCGCTAACAACGGAGTGAGATTGATGATTCGTACACAGGGCTGTTTTTCATAACTTTAACAAATCTGAATTCCTCAGCAGATAAAGTAATGGGATCTGTCAGTCAGCAAGAAAATACTCAGAGCAACAACAGATATTTAAATAATCAATATTGTAACACTTGAAGGTGGTTGCAATAAAGTAAAGGAAGTTTAATTCTCATAGAATAAAAGAGATATTCCTTTTCTTTTTCATTCCTCATGATGGCTGTATTAAAGACATAATCACAGCAACAAACTCTTAAAGGAATCACAATACATTTTTCTTTCACAGAGGAAAGTACTTCTTCTTGGCAGGTATTATGATATTATATATATATGTGCCAAATATTCAAAACAATGAAAAAGTCTCGGAGTATTGAGGAGCACCATTTGACTAGATTTGCTAACGTTATTGACAGATACTTATAAGAATTACAAGGACACTCCTAAAACATTTTTAAGGGCTTATATGCATCACAGTGCAGACTGAGCACTGATTGTTTAAGATTACTTTCTATATCTGGGAAAGGTCTTCCAGGTCATGAAATAATAACAGCAGTATCTCTCATGCATCTCCTTATAAATTTAACAACATGCTATTCAATAGAAACCTCAACAGAAATCAGTAAGCACTATCAACAAATATATCTAAAAAGAACAGTACTGTACTGAAAAAAAAAAGGAGCTGTGGTGTGTTCCTCAGAAAGAACAGTCTACAGCATGCTCTCCCTGCTCCTTATGGAGTAAACTCTCAAAGTTTACTCTGGATCCTGGCTTACAATGTAAGTGGGACTGGAACAGCAGTCATGACACTGCTTCTTGAACATCCTTGACAAAAGGATCTGAATTATTTAGTATATTTCAATGTTTATTTTTCCAGAATTTGGAGACCCATATTGATAGTTTAGATTCATCTGAAATTTAATTTGTTTTTACTAAAATTTACTTACAGAAACCATATGCCTTTTTCTGAGTGACATATTTTCTGTACTTGATGGAGCCTTCATCATTGTTAAGAAGCTTATACAGAGCTGTCTGTCTCTCTCACTTTTTCTGCCTTTAATTCTTTGCTATAAAGGATCTGAATAAGAATTTTTTTTTCAGGGCTGAGTTACTAAAGTTAACACAAACTGAACATGTGCTTTTCACTTATCTGTGTTCTGAAAAGGTGTGTGTTGTGTCTCATCTTTACACAGATGAATTCTAAACATCTTCAATACAGTAAAGGCCAGACAAAATTGCAGGCTTTGCTATTGGAGAGAACAAACACTACCACAAAAATTGCTTCTGTCCCCACACCCTTGCATAGGAAGCATATTGCCTCTGAAGGATGGAAATTAATAAAGAGGGGTACTGAGGAAACAGACTTTTCCCTCCGAGCTACACAGTGAAGTGCTCAGCTGCCCTATAAAATAAACTGCCCCAGCTCTCCTCAGGAGGGAGTAAGAACAGGAACAAAACACAGATATTTCTCTGTTCAGTACAGTGGTAAATGTATTATTTTAGAATTCAATAATTTTTTCCATATCAGGGGTTCTTATATTGATCCTTAATTATCAGGTTCTGGATGAATGACAAGAGATGTCAGACAAGAGATGGGCTAACTGTACCTTCAGTCTGATCCTGTTAAGTGTCTTTTTTATTTTTATGGAAGAAACAGGAGTGATGATGAAGACCAGAAGTATGAAATGTTTGTAAGCAGATAAAATGTAAAGATGTGTAGACATCAACTAAAGAAAATACATGCATATTATTGAGGCTTTTAAGCACTTCAGCTGGGATTCAGTTTGAGGTTAAGGTACTCGAGGTTAAATGCTAGTTTGTAGGTGAAGACGTGAGCTAAGTGTCTTAGCTAACATTATGGTTACATCTAATACAAGATTTGGTTGTCTTGTTTCATTCTTTTTCAAATATTTCCTTCTTTATTTTGTCTTTTACTCCACCTTCTTTAGCATCTTTATTTTTCTTTTTTTTATCACTTTTATTTTCTTCTTTTTCTTTCTGTCCCTTGTGTGTTTTTCTTCTCTCCTGCATTATCAACCGTGTGTAAAGCTCTTTCATTTTTTTCCCTCTTAATCTGCAACATGCCCTATGCCCCTTCATTGCACAACAAACTATGTGTGTAGTGAAGCCAAGAGTGTATAAGGAAGAGTTAACCTCTGTCTTCATGAATTTACAAACAAGAATTCAGATTAACAGGATATAAATACATTAATATATTTTCTTTTTTGACTTTGCCCCTAGTTCTTCCCCCATAAAATATTCCCTCACCTAGTCTTCTTTTTATTTTCATGTCCATCGTTACTCAAAAGTTCTTTCTAAAGATTAAAAAAAAAATCATAGAATCATAGAATGGTTAGGGTTGGAAGGGACCTTCAAAGGTCATCTAGTCCAACCCCCCTGCAAGGAGCAGGGACATCCCCCACTAGATCAGGTTGCTCAGAGCCCCATCCAACCTGGCCTTGAGTCCCATCCAACCTGGCCTTGATAATCTGATAAATTATTTGCATGGGAATAACATTCAGACATAGAACCATGTAAAGCTAAAATATTCTCTAAGTGTAGCAGACAAGCAGAGTCTGAATTCCTTTTTTCTGCTTTCTTACCTATAAAGAAAGGCAGACATCCTTAAACTCAGGGAAGGCAGGAACACAAACTGAAACAAGTGAAATCAGGAAAAAAAACAGCTGGAAAACATGGAGTCAAGGTTGAAACCATTTGAAATCATATTTGACAAGCGCAGGTAGTAATAGGACAAGGGGTAATGACTTTAAACTGAAAGAGGACATGTTTAGAGTAGACATAAGGCAGAAACTCTTCACTATGAGGGTGGAGAGGCACTGGAACAGGTTGCCCAGAGAAGTTATGGATGCTCCATCCCTGGAAGTGTTCAAGGCTGGATGGGGCTTTGAGAGACCTGGTCTAGTGGAAGGTGTCCCTGCCCATGGCAGCGGGATTGCAACTAGATGACCTTGAAGGTCCCTTCCAACCCAAACCATTCTACGTTTCTATGATTCTATGAGTCTATGATTTGCCGTAGCAGTACCAGACTGAAACTCAAAACATACAGGCATCCGTTAAGCTCATTTTTTCCTGCTGAAGTCTTCACAGCTACAGACCAGGACCAACTTTTCTAAGCTGATAAGATCTGACAAGATCACAATTTGTTGTGGAATAGCTTCAGGCTACCTTTTGTTGTTGCTGTTGTTGTTGTTGTTGTTGTTGCTGTAGTTGCAAAGACAGAGAATGAGATAACAGCAATAGGAAACAAATCCAGATCTTCTACATAATGCTGCCGACCTGTAGAACTGGTTTAACTGGTAGAATTAAATTTAATTCACTATAAAATTTAAAAGATAAATGCAAATATGTGATATTGTAACAGTATGAAGCTGTATATTTGGTATCGGATCACCAGATTTTCTAATGGAATACAATGCTGTACCATGAGAGAAGTAAAAGGAAAAGGACTGATTTACTTCTTCTGAGAAGCTAATTGTCTGCCCCTTGCTATGAAATATTTTCTCAAATGCCCTCATGGATCCTTCCATGATGCATGTAAAGAGTTCGCAGCTTGTAATTAACTGCTCCTCTGAAGAGAATGCAATGTATACACACAAATAATGATATTATCTTATCCATTACTGTATTTTCATATTATCTTCTATCTGGAAATGAAGATTTGGATTAATTTTATCTATTTTTAGATATCTAAGTTAGGCATATAGTTTCCGTATCTCCTTAGCTCCCGTACCTTTTGTACCTGATTTTTTTTATGTAGTAATTGTAATTAGAGTAACAGCTTCTGGCTTTTAGTTTTTAGTTCCCATTGCAAGCAAACAAGTAACCAACTGATCTTTTTTATACCTTTTCTTTTTCCCCACTATAATACTGGCCACTGGTAGGTGTCATATAATCACTCCCCTTCACACCATTCTAGAAACTAGGCCAGAACAGGTTATTAAATATAAGATTATTTCCTGTATAACAGAAGCCATGAAAAATTATTCAAGAATCTTATAGCAAACCTAGTAACTTCTGTTAAACCTACAATTTCAGACTTAAGACCAAAATGTGTCCAAATTTAGGGAAAAAATCACGTCATCATTAAAAAACTAAGGTTGGAAGGAACCTCTAGGGTTATCAAATTTGACATCCTGCTCAACAAAAGGCTAGCTTAAAAAGTGCAGACAAGTTAGGAAAGCGTCTGTGGATGAAGATTCCACAGACTCTCCGTTCTTGTGCTTAACAGTGTCATAATGAAAATGTTTTTTTTTCCTCATATATAGTTGGAATTTCCCTGTTGCAGATTGTGACCATTGTCTTTTTTTTTTTTTGGTTTTATGTACTTTCAAGAATAGTCTGCCTCTATCCAATTTTTAACCTCCCACCATTAAATATCCAAAGATTATTAGACCCCTGATCTATTTCTTCTTGAGCTGAACAAATCATATTCCTTCAGTCACTCCTTGTACGTCTTGTGCTTCATTTCCCAGTCATCTTGGTGGCACTCCAAGAGGCATCTCTATTTTATGACATTTCTGTTTCAAAAGCGGACCATTCTTGATGCAGAGGCATAGAGGGAAGTAATCACTTCCCTCAACCTCCTGGTGATGCTTTTGCTAATGTAGTCCAGCATATGGTTAGGCTTCATCATCTCAAAGGAACATACTGCTGACCTTTGTTCAGTTTGTTGTTCACCAGGGCACTCAGGTTGCCTCTCTGCAGAGCTGTTGCCCAATCTAGACCATTTCACGGGGTCATTCTGCTCCAAGGGCAGGACTTCATCTTTATTGAACTCTGTGAAATTCCTAATAGGTCAATTCCTCCATCTTGTCAAGATCTCTCTGGAAAGACCTTTCCTCCAGCAAGTAATCTCTGCCCTAAAATTTGGTGTCACCTACAAACTTGTTATGGGCTCATTCTTTCCCAACACCCAGATCATTGATGAATGTTAACACCAGTATTTACCCCTGAGGAAAATAATTTTTAATTTTCATCAAAACTCACAGCTTTGATCAAAAGACTGAGGTACATTACTGCCTAGATGATATGAATGACATATCTGTAGTTTCTGTTGGAGAACTGCTGTAGAGGATAGCATTATTTTTACACAATGCTTTTTTAGCGTAAGGAATTCCCTAAAATAATGTTTGTAAGTGACATTATAGTGCTTAACTCGACCATTGAAGATCATCCTGTGAGATTTTTAGAAAGGTTAGGTCTTTTTCTTGTTCCATGTCTCTGATCTATGATCAGAGCTTAGAAACAATAGAGCAATATGGGTAGTTAAAAATAATACTGTTGGTGCTTGCTTTCACCAGAAACAGATTTCAACCATCTAGGAATTCCAATTGCTTAATGATATGAAACATGGCTTTTGGAAGAGCAACTTTTGGGAATCATTTATTTGTGGGAATGTATCCATATTATTTTCATCATGTTCCCAGGAGTCCTAAAAGAAGAATTAAATAAATCCACAATAATCTCTAATCCTGTTCCTATCTATAGAGCCAAGTTACTCACACAGCCCAAAGTGGATGCCTTTTGAATTTTATCCGTCTGTTTTTTTCACCAAGATGGTGAATAATGCCAAGATGCACTGGTATTTCATAATGTAAGTTGCACATATTTCATAATGTAATGTGACACGTCTTTGTGACTGGGCATGTCTTGCCAAGGAGGGAGCATTAATTGAAATATGACTTGCTCACACAGTGCCAAAA
This sequence comes from Ardeotis arabs, assembly GCA_011801015.1. NCBI lineage: Eukaryota > Metazoa > Chordata > Aves > Otidiformes > Otididae > Ardeotis > Ardeotis arabs. The sequence continues at coordinate 36,773 of JAAGAY010140104.1, forward strand.
ATGACATTCGTAAAGATAACACTCACAATGAGTCAAAACAAATAGAAGAAAGCCTCTGTCTCTCACTGAGCTGCATCAAGACCAAGACTCACTCAGCCTAAAGTGTCTATAAAAAGGATCCTTTTTTGTTCACTTTCTTGACAGTAAGTATGAATATTACAGTGAAAAAGGCATGTGTGTATGCCTGTGCATGTGTGTACATACGTATATGACTGATTTCTTAAGGACTTGCCTTCAAATTTATTGGAGAATGCTCTAGGAACTCTTAAAATTTAGCAAGTCTATGGAGTTAAATGTCCCAGGACCAGGCCTTTTGTTTATAAATTATCCTAAATATAGAAAATACTTTACAGCTGTCTTTGTAACAGCTACCTCTTAAGTGAAACTATTCTTATTTTTATCCTTTGTCCTTGATATTTAGTGTTTCCTTGACTTCTGTACTCAGGAATAGAAAGATATATTTCAAGCAAAAGGGGCAGCATCTATTTGTAACAAAGTAGCTTGTGTTTCTGATCAGATAAAAATCAGTGCTCTTTTGAATGCTTGCAGGAGTTACACAAATGTGTAATATTGGACTGGGTTTCTGTCTGAAGGTCAGAATCAGCATATAATAGGTCTCCATCAGCCACTCCACTTCCTCAGTTCTACTTACTTTGAGCTTGATGTGTGCCTTCCCATTCCTCCAGATCGTTCATGTCCGAAAACCAGGGATATGCTGAAGGAAAGAATATTGCTAATCCTACAGAAGTCTCGAGCTATTGAATGCAGGGAGCAGTCCCTTGGAAGGGATTGCAGGTAGTAGAACAGAGAACAGTTCTGAAGCTGCACATTGCTGCTCCTCAGGACTATCATGGATCTCTCACCATCCCATTTGCAGATTTTTACCAAGAATTGTTTTTAATTGTTTTACTTTATTTTACAAGGCTATGTTATAGAGAAATAGAATTGCTTCTCTGAGTCTAGGTCTATTAATCTTGCTGTTTGTGCTCTGTTAACTGTTGTCGAGATTCTTTATTGGTTTACAACTAAAAATTCTTGAAATCTTAGCAGGGGCACACACACACTAGCATTAATGATCCAGGAAAAAATGTCAAATTCTTTACTGACAAGTAACCCTTAGGTAAACTGTTGCTGAAATGGCTATTTAGACTTCTTATATTTACCATCAATTTCACATCCTCCTAACAGATTTGATTATGATGTCTTTGATTCAAAATTGTTTCAAATCAAGATTAAGCATCTTGAAACTAACACTGATAAGCCTGTTGAAAATTTATATCAGAATCTAAATTTGCTGAAATTCATGGTTGTTTATAGCAGAAAATATTATTATTATATTTCATCTAAAGCACAGTCTGTAAGGGACCATTCATCTGTATGGAGACCATGTGAAAACAAGATGTATAATACCCTGCACCATTACAGGTTAATGAGAAAATCATTAATTTCAACAGGGCCACAATTACATCTTATAGGCAGTGTGATACTCAATCAAAACAAAGTATATGGACTGCTACACAAGCATGTCACTACTACACATTCCTGTTCCTAATAGTATCTTCTGGTAGTTTCAACAGGCAAAATTCCAAACATTCGAAGAAGAATTGCAGTCACAAAATCAGCTATGTGGACCATACCTTACCACATGACCTAGATTAAGTAGATAACAAAGGTAGACAGAGATAAATAACCTAATTTCAATTTGGTTTCTTCTCTTCATTTCAGAGACTGGCCAGCTGTTGTATATAGGTTCATTGTCTCTCATCCAGATCTTTCTTCTATAAATTCTGGTTACTTCTCTACAGTGAATATTCAAGCAGAAGTAGAGCATGTAGAATTTATCTATGTGCAGTAGGTTAAAAAGACTAAAAGTATTAATATAGGGAGTTGTTAAGTATGGAATGCACTTCTGAGTGCAAAGACAGACTCAATTTCAAGACATAAGGACAAAGAGAAAGAGTTGCAGGTTAAGAATGCATAAAATAGCAAAGCACACAAACAATCACCACTTGAAGTATGTCAGTACTCATGGTAATTGTTAGTTAATTTACACCACTTCCTTCCATTTTGGTAACAGATGAAATCTAGAAATTTAGTAAATTAGATAATCTGGAAATTCAATAAGTTACAGTATTCATAGCAAAATAACAATCACAGATTTCTTAGGGAGATATTTACATCCGACGTTCTCTGGAAAAAAGTGAGCAAGAGGGAACTGTCAAGATGACATCAAAATGTGATATTAAGAGAATAAAAGTTCAAATTTAATTAATATAATAAATATATATAAAATAAAATACAGTAATCTGTAATCAAAATACTAGTGATACCTTTATTTGTGGACAGACAAAATAAGACTTTTACATTCTTAGTAACTATAAATTACATCTATTATTTTAGAGTCTCTAAATCAGCTGCTGCCATTCACAAAGGAGTTATTTGAGACTGTGAATGGCACTATGGTACTATCAGGTAGGCTTTTAATAGGTGTCAAAAAAACGTAAACAAGATGTTAGGAACTATTAAAAAACAAGTAGAGAGCAAAATACAGAATATCAATATGTCTCCTGCTTAAATCCATGGTGAATTGACATCTTGACTGTTATGTGCAGTTCAAGTCCCCTTTTTTCTTTCACTTCTCAATAAATAGGGAGAGAAGAGAAGCAGGAAGTTGTCCAAAATTAAACTTCAGAAATGGTTCCATGGGATGATATGGACTCCAAAGGTTCATTAATTCTAAAAGGAAAGTTAATAAATTAACAGAAAACATGTCATCAAAGATTATTAAAGGCAAAAATTTGCTAATAATCCCTGATTCAAATTGCAAGAATTTAGGAGAGTATATCTGGAGAAGTAACACTTCAGAGTTTCCTTATTTCCCTAAACTAATTATGTTGGCCATTGTCAGACAGACTACTGACCAGGGCAGGAAGTTTAGATATGTACAGCCTTTTCTGTGCTCTTAAGTAAGGAGAGTAGGAAAGATAAACCAAAGTAAGTAGACCCAGGAAGTGGTCTTTTGCATATCCATATGCAGCCAAATTTGCCTGGCTGTCAATATTAGGAATCCACATGTAGAAAAGCCACTGAAGTATGGATATGAAAAACATGAAACAAGATTAGATTTTATAAACATGAAAACAAGTTCTGTTAAGCAATGAAGTGGTAGAATTACAGGAGGTGGCTCCTCCATAGGAGACAGTACCTGAGTATGCACGAGCACAGATATTCCTTTAATCTGAATGCATTTAAAATCTAGTGGTGAACTGTTACCAGAAGAAAAGGTGTGAAATTGTCACATTTTGCTTCCTACAAATCCTTGGGAATTTGTTACTACCTTGGAGTGAGGGTGCAATGTAGAGACATGCCTGTCTCACTGTAGGGACTTAATTCACATTAGTCTGGCTGTGGAAATCTAAAGCCAGACCCCTTCACTTCAGTTTAAGATGTCACACTATCATCCTAGTGACAGTAGAAATATAATAATATTGGTAGTACTTTTCTTTCTAGATAACTTGTATCTAGTCAGGGATGTCCCTGCTCCTTGCAGGGGGGTTGGACTAGATGACCTCTGAAGGTCCCTTCCAACTCTAACCATTCTATGATTCTATTGGAAAAGTAGCATATATCTAATCAGAAATGCAGTGGGGAATGGAAGTGAAGCAGACATTTCTCTATTCACAGTTCATTGACTGTCTGAAAGAAATTCAGGTGTGTGGCCTCATTTGTGAAAGACATAGGAAAAAACCTTGGAAATGATACCAAAAAAAATTTTTTTACTTGCTTAGGAAGGCTGCTTATGTATTCAAGAGACTATGGTTTATCTTGCTTTAAAACAAAGCAAAAACAGTATTTCGCTTTAATCATGTAACTAACAAACACAATTCTATTACAGTCTACTGAAAAAAAACATAGAAGAGGTTGGTGTATTTTTACCACGTTTGCCTGCAATGAACAGTGACATATGGACTGGGACGTTTTTCTCTTGAACCACAGCCAATTTAATTAGAAAAATAAAGAGAAAATATTGGCAAACTAAAAGAAAGGTTAAAAAAAAAAGAAAAAAAAGAAAGAGAGAAACACATAGTTGCAGGAACTCAAAGCAATGCTTTGACTCCATTCTTACAAGTCACCGGTTTGCGAAGCTGACCAAGCATTCCATATCTTACGCAGTTAGCCCATGCTGTCTCCCGTTGAAATGGAGCAGCAGGGGCCTGAGCAATTCCCTCTGAACTCAACAGTAGTTGACTTCAAGATTGTGTTTTCTTACAGTCTGTGTATCTTGCTTTGCAGATAAGGTGTAGGGAATACTGATAATCATTGTAAACTCATCCTTCATGCAACTCCTACAAGACTGGCTGAAACATGCAGCTTGATTTATGGAGGACTGAATAACCTTTCTGAAATAGTCACATTTAAATAAAAAGAGAAGCAAAAAAAAGAGGTGATTCTCTGCATCTAGACTTCAAGCTAGATTTAAAATCTTTGCTAAAAGATTTCCTGTGTGACCTTAGGCCTTGCAGTAATTGTCTATATGCCTGCAGTAAAGTGTAGAAGCTTCTCTCCCCAAGTATCTCAGATTACCTCATACTTACCATGCATCAGCTGACATAACATAAATTCACAATATGTCTTACCCTGTTTATAAATCTATACTCCAATATGTCACCTTAGCTCCTCCAAGCCCCTGCTGAGCTGCCAATTAACTCCGCAGGATTCAACATTTCTACCAGCAGACGTGTGAAGAGTTGCAAAGGCCTGTGGCTATCAGGACACCAGAAGTGCTAACTTACACCCACTGAGCTTCCAGCAAGGCTTTCAGGCAGTGTATTTCCTTCCAAAGAAGGCTTAGCTTTGTAAGTGATCTGAGGTTATGCTGACACTACCAAATCAAGCACGGCACTTAAAACAGTCACAGACAAATCTTTTGGAGACTGACTGGTGCTAGCATCCCTTTATTTCTAGTAGCTAAAGGCACACATTCAGGAAATATACTAGGGTTTGCTGTCTAAACCCTATTCTGTCAGGTTTGAAGCCATTATGCAGATCTTCTACCAATCACCAGGATAATCAATACTCTGTAATGAAGTTTGTTAACTTGTTTATACCTCTTCATCCTGAATACATTTTGCATAGATGACAAGGACATATCCCTCTCTACAGCATGCAGTCCATGGGGAACCCTTAGCCTGCAAGGCACTTGCTTGACTAGCTTCACTGATCCGTGGCTAATACGATGAGCGGACTTTTATCCCACAGGACTGCTCCTGCAGTGCACTGGATCACGCTACACAGCACAGGAGGTAGTGCTGAGACCCACCCTCCAAGTGAGGAAAAAAGGCAGAGAGGAATGAGGCAATGTATCTTAGAGAAGTGTGGCATAGAATGTAAGTTTAGATTTAGAGAAACTTGACTTTGTTTTAGATGGGAAATAATCGGTGCTGAAGCTAGTGAGCTGGTCTGGGAAGACTGAGTATGCAATGAAAGGTGGAGAGTGATATAGCACTGTACTTGTAAGCACAGATCTTAACAGTCTATTCACACATTGAAGTGTTGCACTTTTACCTATCAACAGAGTAAGAATGTAAAATTTGCTTAGATTGAACAAGACAAGGTGGTATAGTTTAATTTCCTTTAATAACTTATAAGAAGCAAGGTGGCTTTCATCTTCCTGTGACAGAAGTATGGGACATCAGGATGTTACAATTTCTGTGTGTTTTTAACCCCATGCTAACCATATATGAAACTAAAATGTCACAGCAAAAAATCCAACTGAGATTTTTTTTTTTTTTAATCTGACTTTGGATACCTGCAACTTCTTCTTCTCCTCCTCATTTTCTTCTGATTAGCTAATGTAAGTCCCTGTTCCACTCACTGAGTTTTATAAATATTGCTCTTCAAGGTGTTGAGTGGTAGTCTGAACACTGCAAATTCTCTCACGTATTTAGAGCTGCAGGCTATGTATTTCAATGTCTGCCTATAATTGTGGTTGTTTCCAAATCCAGCAAGTGCATTTAGATTCTTAATTGCATTTCAACTCCTAAATTCTATTTATTTCAATAGTAAATTAATAATGGAAAGATTCTTAGGATATTTGTATGCCAAGACAGTTCCTTCTAGATTGTTTTAGAAGGAGGTAATGCTTACTGTTAAGAAGTAATAGAGCATCACTCAGTTGATGCAATTCAGGAAGGAATCAAAGATACATGAAATAAGAGAAGAAATGAGTGAGCAGCTCTGGTGGAATTCCTGGAGTCACCACGAGAAAGCATGACTTCTAGTGAGGTATATACTCGACAGACTGACTACTTAATAGTGATAATTCTTCAAGCAAGAAAAGAATTAATTCTCCTGCATTCCAGGTGAGTGCTTTACATTAACTTCAAAGTTATGTTCATTTTGCCTCTTTTCTTGGCAGTGACACATACATTCTTTTCCACACTGGAACACCTTCTTTGGAGATTAGTCTGTATCCTGATGGTTAAGACACAGAAGATAGAAGAGTGGCTATGAAGGGCACTGGACTCAGTTTTTCCATACTGTGTAAGAAATCTAAGTCATAAGCTATTATGCAGAGGGAATAATGCTGCTTTCATTTTTTCCCATCTGTGTTTTTACTGAAAGCAGTTGCCATTACTTTGTTTCATAAAGATCAAGCCATCTGGTAGGTATGATCAGATGCATGGGGTCCCTCAGAGGAATTAGATGAAGGAATGCCTAGTTTGTGAATCTTGATAGGACTTATACATAACAGAGCTCTGAAGCTTCTCAGCTTTGATGAGATGAGACAAGTTTCAGGACTACTCAGACTTAGAAAATGAGGCAAACAGGGAATGTTAATAATGAAAATTTTGTTGAGGACTTACGGACTTTAGATACTCCTGAATGTTCAGTCCCTGGGTCCTTATAAAATATGATAGATAAAGATGCAAGACTGAGACTTTAACTATTAGAAGGTATGAGAACAGTGAAATTTGAACAAGAATACAACATTTTAAAAGTGCAAGATGAGATATAGGTTTAAATAAGATTATTATAAAATATATTTGGTGTGAATCATTGGATCAATGGCATAAGACAAATGTTGTGAACATAGGTCAACAAAGGTAAGCATGTATGCTATGTTAGGCACTGATATTAGTGGTACTACTCAGAGCTATAAAGGTGGTTTCAAATACTATTGCAGTGCATATGTAGTAGAACTCAGTTCATAAAATGCAGGTTGTCCTATTCATTTAATTAAAGGTAGGTTTTCTTCTTATTCAGTCTTTTGAAAAGTAATTTATTTGACTTGGATAACAGAATACAGGAAATAGTATTTTTTTTAAACATATTATCCTTGTATTTCTGGGCATGTCACATATTTTGCAAAACTGACCATTATTTTCTCTTTCATTGTGTTTTTTCTTGTGGATTTATATATAAGAAATTTCTGTTGGAATTAGATTTACAAGTCTGAATAAAGCTAAAATTTTACCATTAGGTGCTTACATGGTACTGTAGAATTAGAGTTACCTGAAGGTTTCTGGACAGACCTTGTTAAAATGCAGATTTTTCAAATCAATGAAAGTTCAGAAGTACTTCTTGTGATTTTTTTTTTTTTTAAGAAAATGGACACTAAGCCTGAAGATAAGGCCCACATTTTTAAATGACACATGATATTTCTAAAGAAGCTAAAAGTAATTTCACAACTTTGTTTTCAATAAAAAAAATATAAAAATTTGGGGTTTTTTAAACAACTCATTAGCTCTTGAAGAACCTAAGTGCATACTGTTTTGTGTTTATTTCCATGATCCTGTCTCTGGACATTCAAACTGATGCTCAGGAAAAAGAGATTCACTGTGAAATCCAGCACATCAGTGGGTGAACTGAGCACGTCAATCTAGAAATTAGAACTAAGAGCATGAATAAGAGTTTTTCTCAAAGAAGATTTTAGGAGCTGAGGGAAGCTCACTCAAAAATTATTTTTTTGGGACTCCCGTATTTAACACTTTCCTGAGTCTTGCAACACATGTTGCACTTCAAACCTTGCAAACCTTGTTCAGGCAAAGGAAAACATATGTGTGGAGCTAAGGATGCATTGCTCATCTAATTAAAGTTTTAATCTTCTAATGGTCCAAACTAATACAGAAAAGCTACAATGACACTACTGAAAGTATTGGGGGGGAAAAAAAAAAAAAGAAGAAGAGAGAAAAAACTTGCAAACATTTACCTCTTTTGTTTGGTGTTTTGTTCGTCTTTCTAATGTCTTTGTGGGTAATAAGGAGCATGCATTCAAGACATTCAGTCTCTGGGAGCTCCTGAGACTAAGTGGATTAGAAATAACTTCTTCCATGTCCCAGAAACGTACCCCATCTATGCCTAAGTACATTCTCAAATAGAACCTTTGCAGAGACAGGAAGGCGGGAGTCGTAGGGACAGAAAGAGACTGCAAAAGGAAACCTGACTGTTCTGCTGCATTGACTAAGGAATTCAGCTGGATGATAGAAAGATCTGGGATTTTGCTTCCTCACTTGAGAGCTCGCTCTTTCTTTCTCTATCTCTTTTCCTTCTATTTACTCCAATTTGACATTATTCTAAAAACTACGCACAGTCTGGAAACTACATTTGGAACATCAGACTTCTCAATGACAAAGCTCAGGCTCCTTTCCATCCCATGACTTCCATTGCACAGGAGCCACTGCAGGATGCACAGTGAGTACCTATCAATACCAATGGTACAATGATTACTGTCTTCTCCTTTGATGTGAGAATGCGTGTTCAAGTCATGCCTGATTACAGAGTTTCAAACTGCTGACCTTTATTTCCTGATGGATTGTTCTAGCGCCACCACACAAAATCAACATGCTGCCATCACATTCTGAACTAACCCTACTAGGTACAGGTTTTCACAACCTGTCCAAGGTGATTGACTCCTAGACTCACTCACTCTTTGAAAGACTTCAGACTCGACTATATCTGTCCAGTGACTTTGTAGGAAACTTAAGTCAGGTCACTAGTTAAGCATTTGTGATCTCCTACCTTTAATGCCTACTAAGATTGCTCACTTTCTACTAAAATTAACTGAAAAATAAGACACAAAAAAAACCCCCTTAAAATTCTAAATACTTTCTTGCCCCTAGATGCTGTAGATTTTGATTTGAGGACATCTGATTTCTTGAGATTTTGTCTTAAAGAAAATAGAACTTAGAAAAGCCTGCTTTCAAATACTCTCCAACATGAAATTGAAGAGAGTTTACAATACCAAGGTTAATGTTTTATACTGTATTTTACAAATATACTATAAATAATGTCAATTTAGATCATATCTGAAGTTATTGGATAGCACATTCAAATTATACAGTGTAGTGTAATAGTATCATGTAAGAATGTGTATGAAAAATATAAATGCTTTTAAATTACAACACTGCAGAAATGTATCTAACATACTTACAAACTACCATACAGATGTTATTCTGAGTAATTCAATTGATCTCTTTCTAGAAACTAAAGTTAGAATTCCTTTAATCACTTCCTAATACCAATTCCTAAGACCATGAATTGTCCAAGAAGACTTGACTCGGTGTTATTTTTCTGCCGTTAGTTATACTTTCATATATTTAGTATAATTTTTTTTAGCCCCAAAATTTAGTAAGTTTGAAATTTTGATCTAAAAATTCCTCAGGGCAACTGAGATTGTATTTTCTGTATGATCACTTTGGACTTAAGTACTTATTAGGTATTTTAAATCTGTTGACTTCTAAACTTCTATTGAGATAATATGTTTTTAAATGTGTGCTTTATTTTGCTCTATTCTTGAGTGGTTCTGTCCAAAATGTAGACAGTTTAGAGTGACACTCACCAATTCTAAGTATTTGGGATGCTCTTACAATGAAGTTAGCCATGTAATTGAAGTTTTGTTGGAGACATACAAGGCTGACACTTTCAAATATATTTCAAAGCTATTCACTCAACTTTCATTTAGCATCTTGCCTTTCACACAGTCCTTTGCTATAACTTATCAGTTATTGAATATTATGATTAGGGTTCACTATCTAAGGCTGCCAGTACCATCCTGCATTGCTCTTCTTCAACACCATACTTTCATTCTCCTCGGAATGAATATTTATAATTACAGTCTATTAATTAGCAGGATATGTTGCACCATACAACTGCACAAAACTAAAGGAAAGCTAAAACTAATTTAGGTGACAGTTACCTGAATGCTAGACAACAGTTATCACAGCTAAAATCAGCTTGGGCCAAAACAAGCCCAGTCAAGTTTTGGAGCCTGAGTTCTGGGGTCAATGAAAGACTGTGGTCTTTTGCTAGTAACAGCAAAGCCAGCCATAGTAGGCTATAGAAGTAATCATATGATGGCTATTTCTTATCTAAATTTTTCCTGTAGCACCAAATAAGTAAAGAGAAGCTTTATTTAGATGGTTAAATATATTCAAAATTTTTCTAAGACTGATTAATAATATAATTTAGACTAAAATTTCTAAACATGCAAAAAAAATTTTACAAGAGACAGGTATATCTATTCACACAGAGACCTCTAGTATAGTTTTAGAAGTAAAAAAAAAATATTTATTCTGAACTTAAAAACCTCAAACATATTTTCTGCCTAGATTCAAGACATATAGAAGCACGTGAATAGTTTCAATCATATGTACAATACCATTGAGTTAACTTGACTGTCATTTGTAGAATACTCTGAAGTAATCTTTTGAGATTTCACACAAAGTTGCATATCACTAAGTCTAAACTTCTGAACTAATTCTTTCTTATTCTAAAAATAATATGATATAAATTATCTGTAAGGATTATGATGCATGATAGCAAGAGTATCACCTCATCTGCATCTATTTACATCTATCTTTCATTCCAGAAAAGGTTAATACATGCTTATCTCTCTCTGACTACTTCAGTATTTCCTTCAAATATGAATAGGTTTTTTTGATAGAAAAATGTGAAAGAAGAATAATAATTAGGATATTATTTGATGACTGAACTTGAAATACGTAAGAAAAAAATTACAGTATTGTGTTAGAACTATGCTCAGCAGAGATTAAAAGGTAAAGCATGTTTCACAGCAAGAAAAATTCTGCTGTGTGTCTGAAAGGTTACAAATGTGATTAACTGTGGCAGGTCTCATGTGCTCTACTCATAAATCTCACACCTGGTAATGCATTAGAGATGACAGGTGTAAACATGATGAAAAAGTGTAATTTCATAATGCCATACAAGATTAAGACATGAAAATTAAATTTGAATTTGGAAACATGTGAAAGGTATATTACTATTACTATTATTATTATTGTTGTTGTTGTTGTTGTTTTTGTTAAATGCTGTAGCTTAATGCTGTAGCTGGTTTTTAGCTTCAAAGTCATCAACATTTATAAATATGTAGGGTAAAGTCCTCAAAAATATTTTTAATGGCATCTTGCAGGTTACTCGTATCCATATGTACCCAACATATGTGCTCTGGAAAAAGATCACTTACTAGATATTATGGCATATGTCACCTTGGCAAGGAGGGCACTGTATACCAAACTCATTAAATACAGTTTCTTTCATTTGTGCACTAAATATTATTTAAGTAGAATATTACAAAATAAAGGTAAGAAGAGGTTAAGTTAGCACATTTTATCAAGTGTGCTCTTAAAACTCTTTGTAATTTTAACAGAATTCTACTTCATTTGACCTGGGTATGAATTTGCTGACTCTAGGTATGTTTCCAGAGCCCAGATAAACACAGTGATTCTTCACTGTCTAGGAGGTGAAGGGGCTATATTGATATCACACACCACACACACATACACTCCCCCTGCTCCATAAGTTAGATTTTTGAGGAACAGTGCTGCAGTATGTGTCATGTTTGACTTAAATAGAATATTGTTATAAAGGTTAAGTGATAATCAGATTAACTTCAATTGCACAAGACTTCATCTTTTCTAAAAAGATGCTTTGCTTCATTGTTTAAAAAGAATTACTGCTTTATCTTTCATTCTTTCTCTTTCAGAAATACATCACTTCTTTGGTCTACACTTTCTTCTTATCTTCCATGGTACATTCTTCTCCTTCTTTTACTTCTTTAATCTCCTCAGTTCAGTACAATTTAACTTTTAAGCTACTGCTTCTCCACACTGTATTGCCTTCTCTCTCTGATCATCAGCCATCTTTCTCTCTCGAAGTATCAAATGGTCAGCATCAGTATAGCATTAATATCTTGAGGATTGCTCAAATATTTAAGAGAATAGTGTTATTTGCACATCATTTTCTACTTGGAGAAAAATTGATGGAATATTTAAGGATAACAAAGAAGGACTCTCTTATTCCTAAAGAAAGATTTCACTAGAACACTTGATCTCTCACCATTTTGAGCTGTTCCACTTAAATCCATGGTTTGCTTTGACTGCCAAACCTAGAAGGTAGCTCACTTGCAGGTGGCCGGTTGGTGGACTTAAACCATAAGTGTTGGCATCCTGTCAAGCATTTTTGGTTTCCTAGTGTCTACAAAAGCATAATAAACCACATTCATAGACTCCAGGTGTTACAGAGATTCATCCTTCACAGACATTCGACTGGTTAAAGATAATTAGAAAATTATAATTATGCTTGGGGGGGGAGGGGGCATTTTCAGGTATATTCAAGCTGTTATCAAGCAACTTGTAAAAAATACATCCAACTTTCAATTTGTGATTCTCTACTTCTTGTAGACTGTTTTTGTCTGTAGTGTAGTGGGAGTAATGTAACTGTACTAACAGTTAGTAACCTTAACAAATGTATTGATCATCACTATTTTGTCAAATTTCGACCTACTGTTATCTAGCCTCCTATATCAGAGCTGGCTGAAGTGTTTAAGGACAATATGGTCTGAATTAGAAGCCAAGATTATGATTAAGCAATAGAAACATCCCAATTTCCACACTAATAGACAGATTCTTGCTATGTTGTGTAAACAAAGTATTATTTTCAGTTTCTGTCATTGACATTTAAAAGACAAACACTTTAAGAAGGTAAAAGCTAAGACTAATTATGGTTACTTAAATAAGTTAAGAACACAGACAATGATTATGCATTTACATGTTCAAGATAAATACAGCAAAGACTAAGATATAACTTGGAGTTGTCTAATTCAAAAGCAATTCTTGAAAAATAATGGTGCTACATCTGTTTGTTTAAATTGCTTGGAAAATAAAAAAAAAACCTCAACTACTTTATTTTTTTAAATCTTTTATAAATTAAGGTTTTCAAAACTGCAAAAATAAAGAGCATATATTTCTAACATTACCTTACAGAGAAAAGCTTTACAAAGGTCAGTTGTTAAAAAATGTTTATCAACAGTTCCCCTAGCACAGCTATCACTCACTGCAGTGGACAAATAAGATAATCTTAAATGATTGATAATGGAACAGATACCATCTGACCAACAGTGACTTGTATGTGTTGGTAGACGAAGTTTTGCATCCTCACAGCACCAGCCTCCGGGCATCTCCCAGAAGATGGGAGGAGCTGGTGACTGGCCCTGCTGTAGCAGCACCTACAGCCCCAGGGGCCTGAAATGGGATTTTGGGACATGGGCAGGGTAGGGGGAGCCCCGGGGGAGTGGACGGGGACAGTGAAGCCTATTGTGCCCTCAGGGTCCTGGCGCTTGTAAGGAAACCCCACAATGCAGAGAATAGTCTGCTCTGGACTGTAATGGGTATGGTGGGTTCAGGATTAAACCCTCAGAGACCATCTTGCAGGAAACGACATAGTTTAGGTAGCAATATCTATATTGCAAAGGTTAGAAAATTTTAAATGTAAAGTGGTTGTTTAGAATAAGACAAAAATATTGGTCTTTTTGAATTTTGACTGGGAAGTTCTGTAATGGACAGTGATGAATTCAGAGAAGAATTGTCCCTGTGGCTCACTTTGTGAGAGTGGAAGGAGGCCAGGGAGACCAGCTAGCCCAAACATCTTGTGGGAGGAGATTGATTCCACTGTAAAGGGTCTGTCACACACATGGGGAAAACAAAACTGAATAAAACATCCACTATTATTCATTTTGATAAGAAATCTCAAATCTGAATTTCAGACTCACAAAGACAAGTTCCTGCAAATCCTTTGACTGAGATTTCAGATTCATGCTTCTCCAGCTTTCCTTTGTCTGCAGGACGTCTCAGAAGGCCAGCTTCTGTGAATCCCATTTGCAAGCACCTATGCCCCCTCAAAAGGGTGTTTACTTCCCTGTATAAGAGGCTACTCATACATGTCTGTTTCTGGCATACTTATACAGGATGGAAAGAAGGAACTTCCTTTCAATATTCTCTGAATGGAGTCATGTTTCTTGCTTACTCCTTTCAACTACTTTTTTGCAAAGATGTAATCTTTATCAAATGTGATAATTTATCTATCTTACTAAGAGTAATGTATCATTCAGGTTACAAACCCATCAGCTTTTGCAAGCTCAGTTTGGTTTTATCTGATACCTAGAATGACAAAACTGAAATCAGCCTAGATGTATAATCCACTGTTGTAGAAGTGCTTTATAAAAATGCCCCAGTATGGTGCTGCTATATACAGAGACGATAGTAGTGTCTGCTTTTACCTGAAACATAAGAACAAGCTTTGACCACTTACAGTTTCTAAATACATGAGGTGTTATAGAATCATAGAATCATAGAACAGTTTGGATTAGAAGGGACCTTTAAAGGTCATCTAGTCCAACCCCCCTGCAAGGAACAGGGACATCTTCAACTAGATCAGGTTGCTTTATTGACAAAGAGTTGTGAATGTGTTAACAGATTTCTCCTTGCTTCTTTTCAAGTCTGGCTAATTATTTTATAAAATTTCCAACATGAGACTTTTTATCCCAAATGTATATTGTGCATCTCTGTAACCTTAGTTACCATCACATTTTATCTTTTCATTTAAGAAATATGGTACACAGCTTGTAAAACTCCACTTTGGGTGCTGTATAAGCCATATAATTCATGGCTAATTTTTTCTGGAAGGGCATTTGTACACAAACATTTGAATTGCAGCTGAGTTAAGTAGCCAGAGACCTAATCCAAAAAATATTGAGAGATAAATTGCAGTTCAGAAAGTTTGTCAGCAATTAAAGTTCCTATGATAGAAACTGTCTGAAATTCAAAAGTGCAGTGCACAAAACTTGCAGCTCATTGAGACCCAAGTTGCAATAACATTTCAGTATACATCCATTGATTTTTTACCTTCAAATTCACTGACATTTCTACAGCATACATTACTATCAAGAGACATCAATGGATAGTGTATTTTAATGGCTATAAAGTTTGATTCTCTTCTTTTGCTCATTATTCCTGTATTATGTTTTTAAAACTAACAGAGCAAAACAAAACACTTCTGCTCTTGGGACGTTTTCTTCCCGAAGAGATGCTCATTTGCTTTGCGTTGTATCCATGCTTGCATAATTCAGTATGAGACCTTCAGTCTACACACGAAAAAAAAAGTCTTTCCACCTAGAGTCTTGTCGTAGTTCAGCCCCGATCGGGACCAGACTGTGCAGTCTCTCTCTCACTCCCCCCACCCTCCGAGAGAACAGGGGGAGATAATATAAGAGAAAATGGCTCGAGGTTTGAGATAAGGACAGGGAGAAATCCTTAAAGTTACCGTCACAGGCAAAAACAGACTCAACTTGGGGAAAACTATTCATTTACTACTAAAAACAGCAGGATAATGAGACAGAGAACAAGACAAACCTCCTCCCCACCCCTCCCTCTTCCCAAGCTTAACATTATCTCTACTACCTTCCCCCCACCGAGCAGCACAGAGGGGAAGAGGGAATGGGGGTTGCGGTCAGTTCATCATGCATTGTTTTACACCGCTGCTTCATAGTTGGGGGAAGAACTCCTCACATTCCTCCCCTGCTCCAGTGTGGGGTCCCACCCATACGCCACAGTCCTTCGTGAAACTGCTCTGGCGTGGGGTCATTTCTTCCACGGGGTGCAGTCTCTCCAGAACGGCTGCCCCAGCAGGCCCTCCACGGGCCACAGCCGCCTTCAGGCATCCACCTCCCCCAGTGTGGGGTCCTTCATGGGCTCCAAGTGGATCTCTGCTCCTCCGTGGACCTCCATGGGCTGCAGGGGGACAACCTGCTCCACCATGGTCATCACCACAGGCTGCAGGGGAATCTTGACCAGGAGCTGCATTACTCCTCCCCCTCCTTCTTCACTGACCTTGGCGTCTACAGCTGTTTCTCTCACAAGAAAAGTTCTTCACAACAGGCTGGCAGGCGCATCTCAGAATCTCTTCACATCATCCATCTCATCTCCTCTACACTTCTTGCCGCCGGGCTGGGCCGAGTCAGGCCCAGTAGGCCGCCTGGCGAGAGGCCAGAAGGTGAGGCCTGCAAGGCCCACAAGGCCTGTGCCTCCCCATCTGGGCCTCTGCCCCTGCTCAGCTTCTTCACATCTTCTCTACTATTTTTTTTTCTGTTTTCCCCTTCTTAAATATGTTATTGCAGAGGCGTTATCACAGGACGTTCTGCTACCAATTGGCTCAGCCTTGGCCAGCAGCAGGTCCGCCCTAGGCCCGGCCGAGTCCACTGAACAAAGGGGAGCAACTTCTAGCAGTTTCCTACAGAAGCTGCCACCTTAGGCCCCCCCTTGCTAAACAAAACCACAAGTCTTCAACTACAAAACACCCTGCTCAGTCACTTGACACAATAAGTTAGTTTCTGATAGCCTTTAATTGTTAACTTCTTACCATGCTAAGATATCAATGAAGTATATTAATTGCATGTTTTACCTTAAACCTTTTACCCTAAATGTTCTCAAATATGCAACATAAACCTCCAGAAGCACAATGTTTTCTCCAGGATGAAAAAAGCTTTATCAAAATGAAGGTCAGTGAGTAAGTACTGTGTAGACTTGTTGTTAATTCACTCTATACCTCATTAAGGAATGTAAAAAATACCAGCCTGACAGATTAGATTTGATAGCTTTATGATGGAGCCTATTTCCCATTACAAAATGTACAGAGACTATAACATTTGCAAACTAAATACGTAGATTTTATAGTAATTTCAAAATCTACTTTTTAACAGTGTGTGATGGTTTAGCCCTAATTACCACACAGTTTCTCGCTCATCCTCCCTCTCCCCAGTGGGATAGGGGAGAGAATTGGGAAGGAAGGAGAACTCATGGGTTGAGATGAAGACAATTTACTAAAATAACAAGGGAAAACTACAATAATAACAGAATATAAGGATATTAGAATATACAAAGTGAACAATGCATGTTTTCTCACCACCCAATGTCCCAATGACCGACACAGCCCGTCCCGAGCAGCCATCATGGAAACAAAACTGAGCGGCAAGCAAAGGAGCAAAAGGGAACCAGCAAGGTAGAGGAAAAGATGCCAGCAAACGAGGGAGAAAGATGGATGCCAGGAAGGCAGATACCCACCCTGGCCAGCCCCCACTTATATACTGAGCATGACGTTTATGGCATGGAATACTCTCTTTGGCTGGTTTGGGTCAATTATTCTGTCCGTCTTTCTCCCAGCTTCCTGCATCTGCAAATTAGTGAGACTTGGAAAGCAGGATGGTGTCCTTGGTCTCATTCACAACAACTCGTATCATCAGGGTGTTTGTCAACGTTCTTCACACACGAAATCCAAAACACACCAACTACTGAGAGGAAAATTAACTCTACCCCTGCCAAAACCAGGACACAGTGGGATCAGGAATATATGGAGAATGTATTCAGTAAATCTAAAAGCTGATATCTAGAATTCTTTTCTATACCTTGTATACAACGTTATAGTCTTTTTCTCTGATCTGGTTGTTTCTGCTCTTCAGTGTTCCACAGCCCTATTAGTTTCTATCTTGCTGAAAGAGTTAAAGATCTAATCCACAATTGTGAAACATCCTAACTCCTTCCAGCCTTTGGCTATGCAGTAGGGCAATCATGAGGACGGAGCAACACCTCATCTTAGCCAGCTTCTATGTAAAATATATAGAAAACACAGCCACAAAGCACAGCCATGCTTTGAATTATGTGGAAGTTCTTTAGATGCACTGTGGTTGGATTCTTCCCCATCTGTATTTACCTCTTCAACAGTTTCTTTTGGGAGGAAAACTGTAGATTCAGTGTTCAGAAAGGCTTGAGAAATTTAATTATTCCTAGTTGCTACAGATGCAATTTGAAGTGATAGCAGCTTCTTTCAGTATTCAGTGCATGTCCTCACAAAGTAAGTACAATCTAGACATAAGAAAAGGAATATAAGGATTAGGCTCCATGTGTTTCCTCTCATTTTCACTTGTAATTTTTCCTTCCCATCACCTCTTTCCCCACAAAGATCATATTATTTATATGATATTATTATATATATTACAGGGTTTTTTTTTCTCTGAAAGCTACTTAACTCTAGAGGAGTGAAGTGGAGGTTTTATTAGGTTTTAATATATGTTTCTGTATTTACTATGCTCCCAGTGTTCTATTATACGAAAATAAGAATGCTAAATAACCGATATATAATTTCCTAGTAACTAGCTGTTTCTTTGCTTTTCCTCTGATTCTAAATCATAAATGATATTTAGAGGCTTTTAAGAGTAAGTTCACACTTGTTTTCATTCCATTTGTTTTTCTTTGTTGTCATTTTATTTGGGTTTTTGAGTTTGTGTTGTTTCTTGGGTTTTTTCCATTTACATTTCTGTAATGCTGTTAAGCCATTATAATATTTTCCTTCTGATCATTACAAATTATGAGTCTCTATTACACAGACATGGAATAGAGAGCTTTGCATTCTTGTTTTCCTCTGGCAAACAATTTTCCCTCATGAATTGTTTATTTTCTTCTTGAGATAATCTCAGTGACATGTGTTCTTTGCCAAAACCTATTTGTGGAGTTATTATTATTTTACAAGATTTTCTAAATCCAAATGGCATTCCCAGTATCATCGCTACAATTGGCAAAAGTGACATATGTTCAGGACTCCATTGACCCAGGCTATGTACACATATAATCACAGAAACAAGACTTCTCATAAGGAGATCTTATACTCAGAGAGGACTTAATTAAATTTCCTAAACATAAGCACTTAACTAACATTTGCAAAGCTATCCACGAAGAGATGGCAGACTCAAAAGGCTTGCTGGAGATACACAGCCTCCTGCACTGGCCATTGCAAGTAAACTGACAAAGGCACAGGGAATCTCAAATGTCAGTCAATACCTCTATGTAGGAAAGTGAATTAAAATTTAACCAATATCCCATGGATAGTGCACACAAAACAAGACAACAGTGAGATAATTACAATTAATATCAGAAGTACACAGGTACAGCATCACAATTGTCAAGTGCTTATGTGTACTAAGACATAGGTGAGTTTTAAACAGAGATGTGAGGAAGACTATCACAGAGAACTTGTCAAAACCATGAAAAATAGCATAAAAAAAAATAGGTTTCCTGTAGTTCATGCAGTTCCCGCTTTTGCCTTGTAGCGTTTATGCCAAAACAGCACAGAAGAGTCATTAAAGTACATGTTTTCTTGGACTAGGCTGTGCTCCACATATACCAAATTTTCTTTAGTTGGGAATCTGTCACTTCAGTTAGAGAACGACTAGAATCCCACAGTTCAGAAAGTCCTGTGTGGGGAGTGAGGAGTGGGCAGAGCTCCTCTGTATGCAGTCTGAATAATTTCCTAGAGCTAACAAGTTGCTCCTTGCGGACAAATGACTCAGTGTGAAGATGCAGATACCAGTTTTCTGCATTTACTTCACAGTCTAGATAGAGAAACACAGAGCTGGAACAAGCTCAGAACTGATACCCCTGATCTAATCATGTCTAATTAGCACTGATAGTACAACACCTTATTACAAGGTCAATGGATGCTACCTTTCATGCAATCAGCAGGTAACTAGAAGACTTACCCAGAAAGACAGAATGTTGAGGTGCTTGAACTCCCAAAACGACAAAACTATACCCAGATCTTGTAGCACAAGAGTTGGAGATGAAATTAACTCAGTGTGAAGATGATGGATCTCTTTGAAATGTAAATTATCTGAAAAATATTAGCTGGAATACAGATGTACCTCTTCCTAGCGCCCTAATCACAAAACATCATTCCTGAGAAATCTGCTCACTGAATCATTCTGAAGCTGCTCCTTGTACGGGAAAAAAAAAAAAAATCTGTACTCTACTGGCTTATTGATAATAGCAAAGAAATATAGGATCCAATATTATGGAAATTATTAGTACATCCTCTAGAAAATTAAAGCAGATATCTTCAATGGAAAGAATAGCATTTCCCTGATGCTGAGAAACCCAGCCCACTTTCTGTACATACTTTCCCTTCTCTCCTCAGTTTCTGTCTTTTTTCTATCTTCTCATCCTTAGGAAAAATGACAACAGAACTACAATGCATGGCCTCTGTCAACAGTCTAGATATCTTAAAATTGGACATAGACCAGCATGCTTAACAGAAACAGCCTCAAGGCATTCAAATGTGACAGAGGGGCCATGTGCCAATGTTCCTTTCTATTCAACATATCTGTGATTGTCTTTGCAAGCTAAGCTGCTGTTATATCAGCATCAGAACAATAGTAATAATTACTGCCCAAAGCGACCTGATGATAATTTCATTTGGTAGGTTGCACATGATAGCATATGTATAACTTTTCATCACAATGGTTGCCTACAAGTGTTGTGCTCCTGTGCTCTACTCCCCTCTTTTTTGTCCTCCCACCCAAGCTCCCAGACCCAAGCACTGAACAAAAGTTTTGTCTGCTTCTCAGGACATGCACTTCTTTTCTCCCTGGGATTCATGAGACGTACATTTCCAAAAAATAAAGAGCTAAGTTGGATTCTTGAAATCTCAGCTGGTGGGAGGTCAAAGTCACACAAACAAGTGTTGCATATGGAATGTGGAACACTCAACAGAGTTCCTAGAAGGACTATCATGCATGCAAAGCCTTTCATTGTCAAATCCTTCTAACCTCCACTGCATATGCATATCATGACTGTTAATGTGCAAGCAGGGTACAAATGCTTGTAATGTTCATATTCCCATAGTACTTGGGGAATTTTAATGAATACATGTATAATTCATTTAAAAGGAGATAACTGGCATGTGGTATACCAGGAACTGTGACCTATTCCATTGATGTTAATGATAACAGCCTCAACCAACTGCCGCGATGAACCTCCTTGAACCTTACAATAGCTAATATATTTTCCCCTTGCTATAAATGTTTTATTTTACCTGCTACAGTAATGAAATTGTCAAGATAATGAACAGAGTAATCATTTCACACAAATGGCTAACTTTAATTAAAAATCACAGTGTTGACTGCTAAAATATGGGGGTAACAGACCATTCATCACATTACAGAGCACTGATAATTGAGATTTGGCTATAGACATAAGACCTGTGAGCTCCACCTTACTAAAGAACATAATGTTTGCTGTCAGTAAGCAGTAGCCTCAACACATCATTAGCCCATGTATATGTAGTTCTTTACTCAGCTGTTAAATCTGCAAGGACAAATATTACCTGTTATACAATATTCAGTGTAACAGTTGGAATTAATGAGGCAACTGCGAAAGTGAGGCATGCCAATGTTCTAAGAATGTGTTTTCCAGGACTGATGAATACAAAACAATACTTGTTCCACCCAGTATTCCATGACATGCCATTCCATGGCTACCTAAGCAAGTGACACTCACTACAGAGGGAAAACGAGGATGACTGTTGTGGTTTTGTTTAGTGAGGGGGGGCCTAAGGTGGAAGCTTCTGTAGGAAACTGCTAGAAGTCGCTCCCCTTTGTTCAGTGGACTCGGCCGGGCCTAGGGCGGACCTGCTGCTGGCCAAGGCCGAGCCGATTGGTAGCAGAATGTCCCGTGATAACGCCTCTGCGATAACGTATTTAAGAAGGGGAAAACAGAAAAAAAAAAGAGGGAAGGCAAGATGTGAAGAAACTGAGCAGGGGCAGAGGCCCAGAGGGGGAGGCGCAGACCTCGTGGGCCTTGCAGGCCTCACCCTCTGGCCTCTCGCCAGGTGGCCTACTGGGCCCAACTCAGCCCAGCCCGGCTGCAAGAAGTGGAGAGGAGATGAGATGGATGATGTGAAAAGATCCTGAGAGGCGTCTACCAGCCTGTTGTGAAGAACTTTTCTTGTGAGAGAAACAGCTGTAGACGCCAAGGTCAGTGAAGAAGGAGGGGGAGGAGTAATGCAGCTCCTGGTCAAGATTCCCCTGCAGCCTGTGGTGATGACCATGGTGGAGCAGGTTGTCCCCCTGCAGCCCATGGAGGTCCACGGAGGAGCAGAGATCCACTTGGAGCCCATGAAGGACCCCACACTGGGGGAGGTGGATGCCTGAAGGCGGCTGTGGCCTGTGGAGGGCCTGCTGGGGCAGCCGTTCTGGAGAGACTGACTCCGTGGAAGAGATGACCTACGCCAGAGCAGTTTCACGAAGGACTGTGGCGTATGGGTGGGACCCCACACTGGAGCAGGGGAGGAATGTGAGGAGTTCTTCCCACGACTATGAAGCAGCGGCGTAAAACATCGCGTGATGAACTGCCCGCAACCCCCATTCCCTCTTCCCCCCTGTGCCGCTCGGGGAGGGGGAAGGTAGTAGAGATAATGTTAAGCTCGGGAAGGGGGAGGAGTGGGGAGGAGGTTTTTATCTTGTTCTCTGTCTCATTATCCTGCTGTTTTTAGTAGTAAATGAATAGTTTTCCCAAGTTGAGTCTGTTTTTGCCCGTGACGGTAACTTTAAGGATTTCTCCCTGTCCTTATCTCAAACCTCGGGCCTTTTTTATTCTATTATCTCCCCCTGTTCTCTCGGAGGGTGGGGGGAGTGAGAGAGAGACTGCGTAGTCTGGTCCCGATCCGGGCCGAACTACGACAATGACTTTTCTGAAAAATGTCTCAAAACTATACTGTTGTGAATGTAGTGATGAGTTTCATCTCTTGTTATTTTCTGTTCTCACAATTTTCATCACAGTCACAAGCTTATAAACTCATCACATATCAGAAAGACAGAGCTGGATATTACTTTTGACAAGTTCAGGGGTTTTCAATTAGAATAACCATAGATTCTTATTCTCTTCTTCTGTTTTGGCAGGCAGGAAGACTATAATCAAATTTGGCTTACAAATCAAAATTATGTAGGTGATGGTGAAAGATCTGACAGGGTCCAGAATGGTTTGCAGATGTGGATACATGTCTGGCCATTGTGGACATGGTGCGAAATGCCAAGGTTTTATAAGACTCAGTACGAATACTCTCTTCTCAAAACTCTCTTCTTTCATTTACTACTCGCAAAGAAATAATGCCCTTTTCTCCCAGGTTTCTTTGTTATGTTTCGGCTAGAGTATTACACAGTATGTTTGGGATATTACCTTTGAAAGCCACATAGCTTTCGCAGCAAGAAACAGTCACTCAATGTATCTGACCTCTCTTCTTTGTACCACTTGCCAGTTTACTCTCATATAAAAATCAGCATTTGAAATTTCTCTGTAAAACTCAACATTGTATTATGTTTTCAGCAAAATTTCTCTTAATGATGGATCTCTGAATCAATAGAAAATGTCATCTGGAACTCATCTCAAGCCATATAGCAATACACATCTCTGCCTACTATGATCCCATAGATGCTTTGGTTAGCTGTTAATAAAGATTTGAGAGCTATGAAAGGGATCTCATCTGACAGTATGCATAGAATTATCCATCTTAAGTTCTAAATAAAGCATATTCTATTAATTAATCAAACCATTGTTTCTCACCAGCTGCGTTAATCTGAAAAGCAGGATGGCTGCAGCCCACTTGTTTTAGAAATCTATTGACAGAATTTGTTTGCTTGTCTTTTTTATGTTGAAGAATGTAGATCCTTTAAAATCAAAATTTATCACAAAGCAAAGTCAATCTCCAGCAGCATAACTAGAAAGATGGAGGTAGAACTACCATGGGATCCTGACAGCCAGATGTGTTTTGACACTGGCTGCTTTCAGGCAGTTTTGAGCCATAAATTTTCCAGGGATTACAACTTAAAGGTAGCAAGTCATTCTGGCAGTGTTACATTCAGAGACACAAGGACTTCAGCTTATCCAGAGGAGTTTGAGATTTGGAAAGAAAAAGGAGGAAGTTATTTCAAAGTAGTATGAGACCAAGATTTAAAATATTGTATTGTTGTGCAAAAAAATAATCACATTTTTTGCACAGTCATACTCCAAAACACTACTTCAAATCTCTCTGCCTTGAATAAACAATGTGGATTACTGTAACAGACTGTGTCAAATATTTGTCTCAACATTGTCGAAACATGAAACCACCACCTGAACAATGGAACTTCAGTTAAACCATAGGACTAGAGTCTTTCTGTTATCTTGCAAGCCAATTCCCGTTATCTTGCAAGCCAATTCCTGTTATCCTGCGAACCTGAATGCAGAGGTGATTCTGAGAAATGTAGCCCTACCCCCTGGCATGCGCCCAGACCTGAGGCTGGAAAAAAAGAGGGGCCCAGAGATGGTATTGGGCATGCATATCACCTCCAGGTGAGGGGTGCGGCTAGGAAAACCAGCTCTTGGAATACAATGAATATACAACAAAACAAACAATAAAAGGACAGAAACAACCAACATCAAAAGGGGAACCAACATCGAGGGGACCAACATCGAGAGAACCAACATTGACGGAATCAACATCGGAACCAACATCTGACAGAACGTTCCCCCACCGAGTGAACTGGACTGTCAGGACACCGCAGGTCCATGGTGGTAGCTACTGCAACTGAAACTTTTTTCCCTCTTTCCTTTCTTTCTCTCTTTTCTCTTGCATTAGCGAACTTCTTGTCAGGTTAATAAAGTTACCTGGCACTTGACTCCATTTTGAGTCTTAATTCTGTTCCCAAGGATACGAGCAAAACCTCGCTCTGATGTGTGAGAGGTTGGTCCAGCCGCCCCAGCCTCCCAGACTCGTCTGAGGTTGGCTAGAACGCAAGGGGGCCTTCCTCTCATCTGAAATTGTAGCGTGACAATTACATAGCGTCATTCCAAACACTGAAAGTGTATGGTCAGATCTGGCAACAAGTGTATCTACACAACATTTCTCTAGGTCAGTCTGTATTTCTGTAGGTCAGTCTCTACTGGCTGGTTTCCTAAGAAATAGCCCTCCTTGCATTTAAATCTACCCTTCCATCAGTCTTGCAATTGTTTTGAGAAAGCATACCAGGAAGTCAGGATACATCACATTATTTATTCGTATAATCAGAGATAACAAGCAAATATGGAAACTGGGCAATACTGAACAAGTTATTCTACCAGAATCCATCAGTGCCCTTCAGAGAGATGGCCAGTAGCTCCTTTGTACTGCTTGTGCTCCTACAGAAGCAGAGGCAAACAGTGGCAACAGTAAAAACTAGCAGTTTTGATGAGTTAAAGTTAATGATTGGCCTCCTTTAAAGCTGCATCCCATATTCTCACAAAGTGAAAAAACTCAAAAAGCTAGCGATTAGCATGACTAAGGATACACAAATCTGACTTTATATACTCAACAAGCTAAAGAGGTGTTTAGCTACCAAATACATCTGTTAATATGGCCATGGAGATGAATTTTTGTGATATAAACATATCCTTGACAGCTGCAGTGAGACCAATTCACTTAGTCACCATCACATAGTAACAAGTCAGTCATTATCAGTCAAGCTGTATCTAAACAAATAACCTAAAGATAGAAGATCATAGAATATTTAAGGTTGGAAAAGACCTCCAAGGTCATGAAGTCCAACCATCAACCTAACACCACCATATCCACTAAACCACGTCCTGAAGTGCCACGCCTACGTATTCTTTGAACACTTCCAGGAATGGTGACTCCACCACTTCCTCGGACAGCCTGTTCCAATGCTTGACCACTCTTTCAGTAAAGAATTTTTTCCTAATATCCAAACTAAACCTCCCCTGGGCAACTTGAGGCCATTTCCTTTCATCCCATCACTAGTTACTTGGGAGCAAAGACCAACATCCGCCTCCTGACAACCTCCTTTCAGGAAATTGTAGAGAGCAATGAGGTCTCCTCTCAGCCTCCTTTTCTCCAGACTAAACAACCCCAGTTCCCTCAGCCACTCCTCATAAGACTTGTGCTCCAGACTCCTCACCAGCTTCGTTGCCCTTCTCTGGATGTGCTCCAGCAACTCAACGTCCTTCTTGTACTTGGAGGCCCAAAACTGCACACAGTATTCAAGGTGCAGCTTCACCAGTGCCGAGTACAGGGGCATGATCACTTCCCTACTCCTGCTGGCCGCAGTCTTCCTGATACAAGCCAGGATGCTGTTAGTTTTCTTGGCCACCTGGGCACACTGCTGGCTCATGTTCAGCCAGCTGTCTACCAGCATCCCTAAGTCCCTTCCCGCCAGGCAACTTTCCAGCCCCTCTTCCCCAGGCCTGTAGCATTGCATGGGGTTGTTGTGACCAAAATGCAGGACTCGGCACTTGGCCTTGTTGAACCTCATGCAATTCACCTCAGCCCATCAATCCAGCCTGTACAGAGAAGTTGAAATGGGTGCTCAGGGCCACACTGTCATATGTGGGCTAAATAGCAGTCTAAATATTTTGTAGTTTTACTCTATTTTCTGTATTATGCCTAATCCGTATGTGACCTTTTGTGCAAGCAGCATCTGCTTGCTCTTTGTAACCCCCCCATTACCTAACAAAATATTTGTTCCCTAAATTTATGTATATATCTTCGCATACGTAGCTCTATGTAAGTGAATATTAGTAACTTTTAATTTGGATTAAATCCAGCCATATATGAATGTTAGTGTGTTTACGTAGTACACGCAGACAATCAACTCTAATATAAAGTATGAACATTGACAGGAACAGTCACCTAATATGATCATTGACAGGAATATATGAAACAGCCTCCACTTAAATAACCATTTCAGAAAACCTACAGATGAATTATGAGAGACTGTAAAAAAGGATGCAGTCAAAAGAATTAATCACTTACATTTTTCATTTTGCCTGTTAACAGTGAATTCTCCATTTTGTTGGCACTGCATTAGAAAGATTTAGACATCTATCACTATTAACTGGGATTTTCAATGTCACCATTTTAGATTACTCTTTTAGCACTCTGAATCCTCTGTGAAGCTAACAGCTACCAACTATATTTGACTCAAAATATCTGTCTGTACAGCACCTGTGGAAGACACTCATCTTATTCAAGCAAATATTTTCCCATATAGGAAACATTTCTGAACCTCTAGATATGTAAGTATACGTTTCCAATGGCTGAAAGGTAAGAACGCAATTACAAATGTGTAATGTTTGCTCATTTATATTATAATATATTATAGTATTAAATATTGTAATACATCATAATATATTATAATTTAGTTTATAATATCAAATATTTCATCCACATATAGGATGAAATACAAAACACTGTTAATTTTTTCTTAAATTCCACCTAAAGAAAGAGTATACAACTTCCAATATCACTGAAGCAAAGCCTAAACACTGCAAGAATCGTATTCATAATTAATTATGCCACTACACTTCTGCTAGCATGAGCTAAACTTACTCAAAAAGAGTTTATGAAAGCATCATAAATCATTAAACAGATTGCATTGCAAATCATTTCGAAAATCATTAATATGACCATCCATTTTTATGTCTTTATTAACAAGAATCAATAACATCTTCATTTGCAAAGCAGAAAGCTCTAGATTGGAAATTAGTAGACATTAAGGTAACACCACCAATTTGTCCAAAATATCTTCTCCCAGCTCATCCCAGAAAACCTCACATGCACCAGGTACTGAGGAAAGCAAGAAAAGATAAAGTTTTTGAAGATTTTAGCACAGTGGCATCCAGTGCAATCTATACAATGACTCTGACTTACAAGAAGATGTCATCTCTTCACAATACTCATAATACCAAGTTATATCTCCTATAATGAACTATAGCCTTCCCCCTCTATGAGCCATTGTAATGCACTGTAGAAATCTCTAGCCAAAGCTTGCTTTGGAGATATATCTGCTGAGAACACTGCAATGGGTAAATGCCTATTGTCAAATAACTCAAAGGCTATAGATCAAATAAATCAATATATTGATATTTAGGTTCCAGTTTTTCTGATGAAGACTTCTAATTTTTATGATTAAAGTTCATTCATAATTGTATTTTCATACAACACCAGTTGCAAACAACATTATCTTTGAATGGGCTGTTATAGAGATTCTAGAAGAGAAAATTGCTAATTCTTATATAATCAAGATGCTAGAAAAATAGATTATGCATGTGGACATGGCTTAGAAAACATTAAAAGACATCAGACTTTGTAATGATCTCTCTGGAATAAGGGAAAAGAATAAAATAGGACAAAGAAGTAAATAAATTTAGGTGTAGCACTGTTATGGCCAAACTAGACACAGAAAATGCTCACTAAAGAATTATCTGACACAACACAATTTCAAAAGATTACTGAAGTATCTATGAGAAGGACATATAAATTGCACTGAAGTCATAATGTAACATTTTCAAGAGTGCCTTAGGGAATATTCAGAAAGGCTTACTTCTCCTGGAAACTTTAATTTCCCTAAACTCCATCTGTAGTCAGTGTGTGAGAGTGATTTCTGCGTAAGGCAATTCAGAATGGCTAAGCTGGCTCTTGCTTTGAGTCACATCTAGAGAGGCCCATTTCCATTGATGACTTAGAGAGCCTAGAGCAACACAGAAACAACGGTAGAGTCAAATATGCTTTTCTACAAAAAAACACATTATTTTATTTAATGATAAGGAAATGTTTCTCTGAACTGATCTTTCTTCAAGTCTACTTTTGAAGAAAAAAAAATTAATACTGAATCTCCTGTGGGGAGTATATGTGGGGAACCTCTTGCTCTCAGGGGTTCAAAGAAATAGAGAAGTTTTAACATAACTTCTCATTCTTAAATTAGTGATATTACATATTAGAGAAAAGAACTTACTAACATGCTGTAGACTTCTGTATTTTTAATAGTGGCTAAGTTACTATGGTGTGGGTTAGAGCTTGGTGGGATTTTTGCCTCTATTCTATCAAAAGACACTGAAAGTTTAATAAATATCAGCTGAAGAGCATGAATAAAATAATTTTTGTTTCTTTATAGCTACTGCTTTCCTTTTTAGATAATTTCTGACACATTAGCAGCTGTGGGGCATTTTGAATTTTGAGGAATTTTAGTTATCACAATTTTAAAAGGTAAAGAAGGTAACAAGTAAATGCGTTCTATGTCCACAATCATACAATTTGTATCACGTGTTGGTATAAAAGTGATAGTTATGAGCTTGTTTAATCTGGATAAATTATGAGAATGACAGTAGTATCCTCCTGTCCAAAAGGTGGAGATAGTAAAACTGGATTTGGGAGACAGAAAGTGCTTCAGTATTAGTGGGACTCCCATTGGCCAGAATGTTCTCTAAAATGTATTCTGTCCATCCCTGTTTCACTGTTCATATTCTTATTTAGATAGCTGTATATGTATTATATGTATATGTGTATACACACACACAGAGACATAAATGTATATTACACATAGATATTCTTCTTATTTATATTTATTAAAAGAAAGAAAAAGATACATTGAAATACCAGTAGAATCACTCATTGTATGAAGGTAAAAGCAGAGCTATTAGTATCTCCTTGTTAGATCAAATAGAATGCTCCCTGCAAAGAAGAATTTGAAGTCTGAGATCAAATACCTAGAAAGTCTCCACAGGTTTATGTGGTTTCCATCTGTAAATAGGGTAAAATCATTCCAGTAATATGCACTTAAGTCTGTAAAAAATAATAGGAAAGAAAAATGTGGAGGAATTTCTCTCACTATTGTTTTGCTTGTATGTTTATTTTTCCACAATGTAATGCTTTAGAAAAAGCCTGTATTGCCAGAGTTATCATAAAGAAAGTTTTCTTTTATTTACTTTCTGTCTATAATTCTGTGTGGCATTTCTAAATTTACCTTGACAGCATAACTTCTATGACTAAAGTCAGAAAATACTTAAAGTAAAACAGTAAATATTTTATGAAGGTTGTTTTCAAAAGGTGTTATGACATTTCCAAGGTTATACTAATGACAGCTTCTGAGTTGCAGGAATCACAAAGTAAGGAAAATCCTAAATACTGATCAGAGCTCCAAACACAACTGTGTGATATAGAATATTAAGATTAATAAATATCAAACTCCTGGGAACAGAAAGAGTAGAAGATGCAGAAAGGAAATCTGCATGTGTCCTATGGCAGGAGAAAGGAAATAAAGATGTTCAAGTCATTAAATTAGTCTGATTAAATATGAGAAATACATAACCAGAGAGGTCTGTCTATAACTTTGCAAGCAGAATGAATAAAGGATGAGAATCTTAAAAAACTAATCCAGCATATAAACTGGTTTAAAAAAAACCAACTAAATAAACAAAAAACAAAAAAAAACCCTACCATATTCCATGTCTAACAATTAGTTCAGTACAGAATATTGAAATATAAATGACTGATCTGACAGAAAATAATATTAAACAAATTTATGCTAAAAATGTTAAAATTTTGTAATACAGATCTTTATTTTAATCTCAGCTGAAATAGATTAAAATAAAGCCAAACACATTTACTTGGGAAATAATACATCCTATAAACATTAACATTTTTCTTGTTCTAAATATATTTTCAAATTCAATCAAAATTTTCTGCATATTCTAGATGAAAAGTTAAGTTTTATGTCAATATTTTTAAAATGGTTCCTGGGAATAAAGTAATATTCCAATTCTGTCCACAACACTGATTATTCACTCAGAATATGGGATACCTGAATTCAATTCCTTTCTTGGTTGTGCTAGCTTTGAATTATCCTATCAAGTTTAATGACTTCTAAAGGCATAAAGACTAAGAGGTCCAGGATAAACACCCAAGAAAATTAAATATCGAAGAAAATTGAACTTATATCAGCAGGCTATGGAAGGGTTTGTATTCTTTGCATATAATCAGTTTGTCCTCTTGGTATCAGAAACAAAATATTAACTGAAACTGAAACAATGGTCTTCTGTTCCCCTGTATAGCACCTTTTGGGTCCAATTAGAGCCATTTCACATTATTTAAGCTTGAGCCAATGATCAATGAAATGATAATGCAACAAATAAATACAACATGATTTCTAGTTGGAACTCTAATTCTTTAATTATTACATGAATAGCTTGTGGCTTTGCTTTCTATTATCAGATTGGTCAAAGTCCAGCTAATTTCCTTTCCTTTTACAAAGACTCAGTACCATTTTTTTCCTTCCAGGTCAAAAGCAACATTTTGAATCAAACAGTTCCAGATTTTCAGTTTGGAGAGTCTCGTAGTTTAGCCCTGCTTGGGACCAAGCTACGCAGTTTTTCACTCACTCTCCCCACCCTCCAAGAGAATGAAGGAGAGGAAATATAACAAAAACCTCAAAATTTGAGATAAGGACAGGGAGAAATCATTAAAGTTACTGTTACGCGCAAAATAGATTCAACTTGGGGAAAACTATTTCAATATATTATTAATAAAACCAAAGCAGGATAATGAGTGAAAGAACAAAAACTATTTCCCCCTACCCTTCCCTCTTCCCAGGCTTAACTTCATTTTAAATTATCTCTACCTCCTTCCCCTCTCCCAGGTGAAGAATAGGGAATGAGGGTTGTGGTCAGTTCATCAGACATTGTTTTCCACCACTCCTTCCTCCTTGGGGGAAGAACTCCTCACATTCCTCTCCTGCTCCAGCGTGAGGTCCTTTTCCACGGGGTGCAGTCCCTCCAGAGCAGCTGCCCCAGTGGGCCCTCCACAGGCCACAGCCTGCTTCAGGCATCCTCCTGCCCCGGTGTGGGGTCCTCCACGGGCTGCAGGTGGATGTCTGCTCCTCCGTAGGCCTCCATGGGCTGCAGGGGTACAGCCAGCCTCACTATGGGCTGCACCAAGGGCTGCAGGGGAATCTTGGCCAGGAGCCGCATTACTCCTCCCCCTCCTTCTTCACTGACCTTGGCATCTGCAGCTGTTCCTCTCACACAAAATTCTTCACAAACAGGCTCAAACAGACACCTCTCATCTTCACAACTTCTCTCTTCCCTTCCTGTGGCCGGGCCAGGCCTTCCAGGCCGAGTAGGACCCAGACAGCCACCTGGCAGGAGGTCAGAGGGTGAGGCCTCCCGCCTCCTCCTCTCTGCCACCTCTTCTGCTTCTTCACTTTGTCTTTTTTAAATTTTATTTTTTATTTTCCCCTTATTAAATACATTATCACAGAGGCATTATCACTGTCACAAATGAGCCTGGCCCTGGGCAGCAGTGAGTGCACCCTAGACCTGGCCAAGTCCACCAGACAAAGAGGAAACTTCTAGCAGCCTCTCACAGAAACTGCCACTGTAGCCTCCCCCACTACACAAAACCAGCACAGAGAGACATCTCCTTCCCCAGACAAACAAGAGTTTTAGCTGACATAAATTTTTTTAAGGTCACGATAATTTTGAACCACAAACATCCTATTAGTTATTCACACAGTCTTCCATTATGGTTAGTTGATTTGCATTCATTTTACATTAATGCAGCTTGAATTACTTATTTTAAGCAACTCCCAATTTATAATCTTCAAAGGAAGAGGAAAAAAGCCCATGATTTTAAACTGAACAGAGATCCCTGTGTAGCTTTAAAACACTACTTGTTTTATAGTGCTATCCATTGCATATTCCTGCATCATTAGTAGGAAAGGTCAAGCAATACTTATTTATATTAGACAGGAACCTCATGAAACTATCACCATGAAACTATCCTGAGACTACAAAACTGATACATGTGCTATACTGGTTAATTCATTGTCCTGTGAAAGCACAAACCCTGCTTTAGATTTCCAGCTCAACTCTTGTCCTCAATTATATCTACTTTATTAAGCAAAGCTAATTTCATCAAATAAGAAAGGAGTTCTTCTTCATGCAGAAAACATTGTAAAATTCAAGAAAGAATAAATGTGTTCCAGAGATAAAAAGTGCAGTAACTTTGTCATTAAAATTAATGTCTTATATAAAATAAATAGTAGTCTTTCTATGCAGAAAAACTATCTAATTTTCAGCTCTTTGTTTTATTTGATAATTATGAACTCAGAGCACAAACTCAATTGCCATTAGATATTTGGGTTGTTCAGAAGTGAAAAGCTCTCTAGACAAATAATTTCCCTTGCTTGTAAAGAAAAAGATATTGTAGTAATAACATTGACATAAATAAAAGCCAATACAGGCAGGGATTCAAGTAATTTCCTGTTCTCATATACCAAATATTCAAAAAGAAAATGTCACATTTCATAAAGAGATAAATAATCTTCAGAATTCTAAACATTTTTGTCTTAGTTTATCACTGGGTGATATCACTTAGTTTTATTACTATACATATGAGGAAACTTGCTAGATAATTAGAATTAATAAATTTTATTAACAAGCTGGTTATTTAAAACCTTTATTGTAAATCAGAACTGATTTTACAGAGAAGTTTAATGAGGTAACTAGGAGAAAAATTATTCCATGTTTTATTTAATGATAAAATTTTTAATCTCAGGAAAAGCCCTAACAGTTTTTCAGTCCTTAGAAGTTCTTTTTATTATTTGATGTATTTACTCTTAGACTTCTTGTTTGTCTTTCCTCATTTGAGACACTCTCTGTCATTATTCTTTTTGTTGGAATTTTGCTGAAGCATATTTGGCAAACATCATTGTATAAATATGGAAGACATCTTCGTATTGAATATATTGTTGCTTTACAATATATATATATATATATATTGTTGCAAGCTTCATACCAGCAGTATGATATCCATTCCTAAATTACGCTGTGAGGATAAAACATATGGAAGATATTTCTAAATGAAATATGCTGATCACATGTAGGCTGCAGGTGGTACCATGCCTGGCAGCTCTCCAATTAAGCACAATCATATGGGTTTAGCTGTTCTCTTCATCAAGTTTGTGGAAAGTTATATGCTACTGTGAGGTTAGGCTACTTAAACCTAGAGCAAATAACTTTTTTCATTGGTCTCTACTAGCAAGTCAATAAAATTGCTGTCTCATATTCTAAAATTGCTGCATCATTTTCTGATATTTGACTTACTATAGGAATCTCTAAAAATCAGAGAGGAAAGAAGGATGCAAAAAAATAAATACCCTAGATGAGTCCCAAAAGATTTTTTTTTTTTTTTTTTGGCACAATGAATGAACTGACAAAAATTATTTGAGGTCAAATAAAACCAAATTAATTGTTTAATTTCCTTTTCTTTATGAGCTTTAAATCCTTGCTTTAAAGTTATAATTTTCAGAATAAAAAATTTACTTCAACAAGGGGGAGTGCAAAGTCCCACACAAGGGGAGCAACAACACCAAGCATCAGTATATGCTGTGGACTGACCAGTCGAAAAACAATTTTGCAGAAAAGGACCTGGGGATTCTGATGGACACCTGGTTGAATATGAGGTATCAGTGTGCCCTTGCCACAAGGAAGGCTAACAGTATCCTGGGATGCATGAGGAGGAGTGTTGCCAGCAGGACAACTGAGGTGATCCTGCCCTTTTACTTAGTGCTGGTAAGACCACACCTGGAGTACTGTGTCCAGTTCTGCACTCCTCAGTAAAGCAAAGTTATGGAGTTACTGGAAAGACTCCAGTAAAGGGCCAGGAAAATTATGAAGGGACTGGAGCATCTCTCGTCTGAAGAAAGACTGAGAGGGCTAGGACTGTTCAATCTGCAGAAGAGAAGACTCAGGGGGATCTCATCAATGTACGTGAATACCTGAAAAGAGGGTGCAAAGAAGCAAAAAAGCCAGGGTCTTTTCAGTAGTGATGCCTGGTGAAATGCGCAGGGGCAAAGGGCACAAGCTGAAACACAGGAAGTTCCCTCTGAACATCAGGAAACATCCTTTTACTGTGAAGGTTACCAGGCACTGGCACAGGTTGCCCAGGAAGGTTGTGGAGTCTCCATCTGTGGGGATATTCAGAAGCTGTCTGGACATGGCCCTGGGCAATCTGCTCTAGATGACCTTCCTTGAGCAGGGAAGTTGGACCAGATGACCTCCAGACATCCTTTCCAACCTCAACCATTCTGTCATTCTGTGAAAATATCACCCTGAAAAATATAATTCCCGTTTGAAAATGTAAAACCAAACCTTTTTTTTGACAATACTTTCCCAGATCTGACCTCAGTTTGCAAATATATGCAGTCTCTGCAAAGCTGCATTTTTCAGTAGATAAAATATCTACTGAAAATATAATAGTCATTTAGCTCCAGGAGTACACTTCTAATAGAAGGAAAAGGATACTTCCCGGTGTAAAATATTTTAATGTCTGTATCTCTGATGGAGAGCTCAAATGTGACTGATAACTGCTATCCATTATAATGGCCCATATTTCTTCTAATTCATGTGCAAGCATTTGAAGTACCCGTGTGTAACAGACTGACAGAAGACAGTGTCTTTAATATTTCTTGGAGATGTTCCAAAAAGTTCGTATCCGAATGCTAAATAGTGGCCCTCCAGTACCTAAAGGGGGCCTCCAGGGAAGACAGGGAGAAACTCTTCAGCAGGGCCTGTTGTGACAGGATGAGGGGTAATGGTTTTAAAATAGAAGGAGGGAGATTCAGATTAGACATTAGGAAAATTTTTTTACAGTGAGGATGGTGAAGCACTGGCACAGGTTGCCCAGAGAGGTGGTGGATGCCCCATCCCTGGAAACATTCCAGGCCAGATTGGACAGGGCTCTGAACAACCTGCGCTAGTTGGAGATGTCCCTGCTTCTTGCAGGGGGATTGGACTAGATGACCTTTAAAGGTCCCTTCCAATCCTAACTATTCTGTGATTCTATAAACACACACCACAGACAAAACTATGACTTGGCAGTCTGAATAGCTACATATGTGCCTGCTTTCAGAATGGATTAAACTCCCTTGACTGTTATACATGGAGGCATCCCTCGATCACACCTCAATGAAGCTGACTCACTGGTTACTCACTTTGGGAACCTCTTAGGAAAGGTCAAACTGCTTCACTGTAAGCCTTGTCCACCACTTCAGAAGACGTCAGTTCTCCAAAAACCAGGCTGTGCCTAACAGACTTCTCTGAGAACACTCTGCAGAAGTTCATGTCCAAGACCCAAAATCTTTGTTTGTCCTTAGTGTATATTATTAATGAATCCAACTAAATGATGCTCTCCTCGAGCAGGCAAAAATCATTTTTAATTGTGTTACAAAACTGGAGTACTAATTATAACAGAACAGGCAAAGTAGCTCTTACTGTGACAAGACAACTACCCTGTTTGTCCTACTGATAATAAATGGTTACAATCAAAAAATATTTCCAGCTCCCAGGAAGACAGAGAAGGACATATTTACCATGAGATGTCATTAGCTGTGAGAAAATGCCTTGTTTTACGTTGAAAATACTGAAGCTGAACCAAAAGGAGAAAATAAGATTTCACTTGGCTTCAGTAGCCGTTGCAAATACACTATTTCAAAACCACTGCCATTAATACAGTAGAGGCAGTTGAAAGGTTCCACAAAAGCAAAAGAAATAGATAATCAAATGTTGAATAATTTGTTGATGTGAAAGTTACTGATGCCCTGCAGCTCTGGTAAATAATGCAACCTTTTTTTTTAAAAAAAAAAAGCTTCTTTTTGTGCAAGAGGTCAAAAATAAAAATGCTCTTTCTTCAAAATCTCAGTCCTTTTTTGATTTTTTTTTTCACTCCCTGGGTGCCTGATCAAGAAACAACATGCTCTGCATTGTTCAAAAAGCATTCTTTTAAGTAACAAGAAAATCAGACTTTAGATATAAAGCTCAAATTAAGCTATATGATGATAGCATGGAGCCAGGCAAAATTGGTCGGTTGTGTCCTTTCTCTTTCTTGCTGGGACCGTAAACATATGTGTATGTCTGGCAAGAAAAAAAGTATTAGCTCAGACTTCACCAGCTGACAAGTGGGCAGTGCCACTAAGGTAGATAGTTAAATGCAAGACCTTACTAATTTACATTTTGTAATAAATTCTTTATATTTCAAGACTTCTGAAAATTTATGAAATATAAGATCTCACTTTCTTATTGTCTATCATTCATTTGGGATGTAAAAAATTTTGAAAACATAAAACTAAATCCAACCAAACTACAGCTGATACTCATTTTAAGCTCCATGCCTGATTTTCAGTTAATATATCTCTCTTCCCTCTTTTGCTGTTCTCAGAAACACACTTCTGCTCAGTTTTCAAAATGCAAGTTTAAAAAAAATTTGCATAGTTTAAAGGCAGTGATTAGCAGAACTATATATGTACATGGATCATACATAAATACAAGCATTTCTTAAACTTGCTATTGTTATTGTAAATTTAAAAATCAAATCAGGGTTTTGAACAAGTCAAGTCCTAAAACTATGAACTAATGCAGTGCCACTCCACAAAAGGAGAGAGAACAAAAAGGTGAAGGTCACAGTTTTGCTTGCAGAACTATTTCCATATATCTTAAAAGCCTAAAAGGATTTCAGAGGATTATCTTTGTCTAGATTGCTGTCACTCCTATTAATCAGTCTTTATTGATTGCTTGGTCTTTTTGTCTCCTCGAGTTCAACAAAAAGTCTGTAATATAGTGCCCTTGAACGCATAAATAACTCAATTTGAATTACACATAGATGGGAACTGTATGAAGATGTGATTTCTATGACTCTCATAGCTACAAGTTGTGGAAGATTTTACAAGCTTTTTTTCTCATTCATTCATTATGTTTCAACAAGTAGAAGAATTTTTAAGTGTTCTACACCAGTTACATATGACAAGAACTCATGCTTAAATTATTAAAATGAAAGTCAAATAAACTAAAGCAAGACATGAGTTAGGTGTTCAGAGAATAGAGTGATTTTCACAACTGCTCTGTGAACTGATGCAATTTCTCTGATATATTGATCTCATAAGCAAAAGTTACTTAAGATAGAAAACAAAAAGGAAAACAATGTGCAAAATAAGTGCAAAGTCAGAGTATGGACTGCAACTTGGTCCCTTCGTGTTGCAGTTATATTTGGTTTTTTGTATACAGGCATTGCATTATATTTTATTTGTTGACTGTCCACAGAAATGTTTGCAGAAACTAGTTTCATGGAAAAGCAAATGAGTTTTCAGGAGCTTCTATGACTGCATGAAAATAGTGGTATTTTGGATAGGCTAGTCCTCTGTTGTGTACCTTCTGTGAATAACTACAATGTTCAAACAGAGATGTTTGACAATTAAATACTTGGATTTTCAAATTATCCTCATTTCTACCTGTTAATAAAATAATTTTTGGAATAATTTTGATCAGGAAAAAATTAATATGTTTTTATCTGCTTGCAAAAACCACACATCTTCATCAGAATTATTTGGGGTTTTTTTGTGGATCAGCTAAGCTTAAAGGTGATAAAAAATTTAGATACACAGTGTTATATTATGATCCTTAAGAAGTCATCCAATGCATGCCATGCTAATCATAATTTTCTTTTCTCAACAGAGAAAAATAAGCATCATCATAAATTATTCATCTGACTTCATGCCTACTTCTTTAAAGGAGTCTTCAGGTTGATCTCTAAGTTGATGCTTAGATAGGGTCTTAGCAAACATGAATTCTAGTTGTGAAATGTCATATTTACTTCTAAGGATTTCTGTGGTTTTTCCTCTCCTTCAGTCTCTTAAAAATCACAGAAACACACTGCAACAGTTACTAGTCTTAAGGATGATGTGCTGTCAGCTGAAATGGCTGTCTTGTTGCTTCATAATTGGACCTCTGTAAATTTACCCATTGGAGCTCTCATAAAATTAGAAAGCTT
Organism: Ardeotis arabs; assembly: GCA_011801015.1. NCBI lineage: Eukaryota > Metazoa > Chordata > Aves > Otidiformes > Otididae > Ardeotis > Ardeotis arabs. The sequence continues at coordinate 75,578 of JAAGAY010140104.1, forward strand.
TTGTAAAGGAAAGGATGACCTGTGTTGAATAAACTACATTCAAAAAATAAAATTTAAAAAATTATCTTCGTGAAAAAATATAGCTCCCTTTTATAGATAAGAAGCTCCAGAAAATTGGGCTCTTAAGGACAGCTGCGGGTGATTAAAAATTTGAGATTGGACACTTTTAATTTGTGTTAGATTAGCAATTATAAAACTTAAACAAAGCTCACAGTTATGAAGCAAATGACAAAGGTTAAGTGCACAAAGTTATGATGAAACAAGTTATGATCCATATGCTCCTAGTGGTAGATGGCATTTTAATGTTATTGCTTAATGATACATATGATTTCATTTTATGTTGTTTCCCATAAAAGGGAGGAAATGGCACCAGAAAAATGGTTGTTTTCAATGTTTATATACTTCATGTATGCAAGTCATGAAACCAAACCAGTCCTTTACAAAAATAAACTATCTTTGAAAGTAATGCTCCACAGGAGACTTATTGATCTTTAACAATTCTTTAAGGGAACTCAATGGCTTATAACATTTTTAAAATAACAAGTTTGCATAAAAATTATAGCTTAAAATAAAGTCATGTATGACTAAGAATTTCCCCATATACATTCTTATTAAAAAGTTTACATCTTAAAAGATTGAAAGGATTTATTTTCAGAATAGGCACAGGGAGAATTTCAAGATATAATATGTACTTTTATTACCTACAATTAAAAAATTAACAGAACTGTGGCCATTATTGTACTTCCATTCTCTTTTGAAATTCTCCTAAAACTTTATTTGGCATGTGCAGATCACTGTAACACATTTATTTCAATATATTTTAGTTGAGGATCTGTTCCAGATACTTCAAATGAGACATTTTAACTATAGGACATAGAATTTTGTGATTTTGAGTTAATTTTTCTTCTAGTTCTAAGGTTTCTAGGGCATGAACTTGTAATTTTTTATCACTGAAGTAATTAAAAATTTATTCTGTGTAGCATTTTCACTCTCCAGAACAATTCCTGGAAAACCACAAGATTAAATTTAAAGAAACAAAAAAATTGGAGGGAAAGGAAGACTTAATTAGGAACACATTTCTCCAGCTTCGTGTGGGGAATGGAGGGAAAGAAGGTGCCTCTGGAGGGCAATTAGCTCACTTTAGAATTGAAATGCACATCAAAAGTGTTTGTCTTAAACTATAAAGAAAGCTGAGGGTGATTAGGGTCCTGACTTAGGTTCCTCAGTTTACATCAGATGGCTGAATCTGAGTCCAGATATTCACAGTATGAAAAAAGAAAGGAACAGCTAGCACCAGATGAAAACACTGAATCAGCACTGTGTGGACGTGTGAGCTGAGCATGATGGCTTGATCTTGCTGAAAGTCTTCATAACAACTTGTTCTATAGAGAAGAAACCACACCAACTTTAATTCTAATAAAGTATTAACTTTTCAATGTGTTTCCTGAACATGACAGTGGCTTTGTGTCTTTTGCACTTTCCTTATCTTAATCCAAACTGTCATATCCTTAGTAAGGAAGTCTGGGGTGATGTAAAGAGTAGACTTCAACCTAGGCCTAAATTTACTCATCTGTCAGGAATTATTGATAAACACCATTATATGTAGCATTCAAGTGAGAATTATGGGTGTATGACATAACAGTAATGAATATGACAGTATTGATTTCAGCACATCAGTGATGTCTATACCTTTAAAAATTTGGTCCTCTGTGTTTACCACACATACTTAAACAGAAAATATGGTTTATAATATTGGCCAGCCATCTGAAAAATTTTCTTCACTTTCTAGAACCTCTTACCAATAATTTTAATGACATAAAGAGAAGGAGGGAATTTCATAATTGAAATGTAACTTTTTTCATGAATTTAAGAACTGGTTCTAGAAGTTTTAAGAAAAAATCAGATTAATTGTCAACCTGAAGCAAACACTTCAGTGATCTGGGAATTGTCAATATGTGAGGGAAGGTAAATATAAAAATGTAACTGTAGATGTACTTAAGAAAAAAAAAAAGGATGTTTTTTGCATGCAAGTGAAAGAATGAAAAGATATATGAAAATCCCCTCTCCCCCACTGATTATCACAAAATCAAATTACGAAGTGGAGCACATTGATAGTACTATTTCTGGTACTACTTTTCTAACAAGGTTCATTCCACTCCCCAGCTCTTTTTGTAAAGGGCAAAACTGGAATAATTCAGTAATTGCTTTCCTGTCAAACAGTGCTCTGGAAGTTAGGTGGCTTTGGGAAGAAAGCATCACTCATGCTGTTGATGTGGAAAGCCTAGGAAAGTCATAGACTGAAGGTACTGAAGACAAATCATGGAAAGTATAGGAAAGAACAAATGGTTTTCTAGTTTATTATGTAACATTTTACAGGAAGGAAAAAAAATACTTCAATTGTTAATGGCATGAAATTTTAAGACTACATGATAGTGTATCCCTTATTTTGCCTACATTTTGTCTTTTCATTACTTTTGATGTACAGTACAGCAAGCTGTAACAACAAAAAATTCAAAATTATGAGCAATATGTTATAAATGAATAGTCCAGCACAAGCAAAAATCTGTCTCTGAGTGCTGACATCACCTAGCTAATACCACAATTGGAAAATTACCTAAGAAATTGCAGATGTGATGGTTCTATTCAGTCTTTTCCAGCAGTTTACTTTTTATTCTCATTTCAGCAATCACTGCCAATCATGTGACTACTTGTGTGTGATCCCATTTGCTGAAATAAATGTCATACTTTTGTTACAGAGACTGTTTACTGGCACAGGAGATGACTTTTGTTTGGAGAGAGAAAACTTAGAAATTGTGAAGAAAAGCAAAATTATTGTTTTTCCCTGCCATAATGTTAGTGGATATTGCAATATGTATAGAAAGAAACATATGTCTGTGCATGTATGCAAGTGCTTTCCCATAGGGAACACTGTAAAGAAATTGTTAAATTTATTTCCCTAAATAAAGGGGTCATAATGAAAATACTTTGAAAATAAAGTTTCACAGGAGTTTTTAATTTCAAGTTATGGATGACATATAGAGTCAGTCAAGGACAGATGGTCACAGAACCCAAAACCATTGTGCCTGCCTTGCCAGGCTAGTTTTAAATTCACAAGATGACTCAGTGAACTTGAAATGTCATGCTGAATTTTAGCAAGAAAACTATGCAAGGCTTTAAAATTTATCAGTAGCATCTTAAATTAATCCTGGAACTAATTAGGAAGCTTGTAGACAACTCAGAATCCAAGTGCTATCTGTTCCTATTGACTTTTTAGTACAGAATATGAGAGTTTAGAATGAAGAATGTGTCATACCACAACCTTTTGTTCTTCTCATTGTCAACTAAAAGCAGAAGACAGTTATATGGGAGAGAACTAACATTTTATAATTTTCAATAACATTATGTTAGAATATGAAGACAGACTTGGCTTTGGCTTTACTTTTTCGAATTATTGTTCTTAAAGTAAAACAGAAACAAGGAGCAAAGGGAGCAGTGAAAAATAAAGGGATTTTTTTCAAGCATTCTGAAAAAAAAATAGAGTGAAATGAAATACAAATTATCACCATCAAAACTGGATTATAACAAAACCACCTCCACAGTCAGTTCAATTTTGCAATTATTAATAATTAATTATCTGAAGAAATCCATCAGATGATTGGGTTTTTTTTGTATTTGACTGAGTGCTATGATTCTTACATTTGTTATTCTAAAGGGGTTTTCTTTCAAAATAATGAGGTATAAGTTTAAAATCCTGTAAAGCGACCTAACTTGCCAATTGTCTTTGCCAGATGTCATGAATTTTTTTCATATAGTTGGAGAGCGATATAGTAGAAATGTCCTATAGTAGAAAAGTCCAAAAACCAATATTAATATCACTTCCACCTATCTACTTACCTATCACTTATTATTGTTTTTTTGATTGTATGCAAGGTTTTCAAAAAGACATGCTTAAATCCTACCCACTCTGGGTTTTTTAGGCTGCTCATCAGTGACTTGCTTTTCAGAAGTGCCATGCATCCAGCAGTTCCCTGTGCTGATGAAAACTCATAACCAGGCCTTATATAAATCCATGAGTACAAATGTAGAGGTCTAATTTTAAACTCATATTTTAGAAAAATCTACACTTCTTTTTATAACCAAATAAGTTTCTGCTTTTTTGATGTAGAAGTTGTTAGCGTGTTTGACAGACAGTCTTTTACTTTAGGACACTAATCACTCTACTGAGCAGGGCTGTACCTAAGGAAGATCATACAGCTGTACTGATCCCAGTTGAAGTAGAAAAGCAAGGAAGAAAACTGAAACGGGACTATTTGGAGAAATCCATTAAAATGTTTTCAAGTGAGCATCAAATGGAACCATTAACATTCTGGATTATGTATTTTCAAACTATTTTTGCCCTAAAAGGTCTTTTTCAGTGTTTCTGTGAGAACAGTACTATGATATTTTCAGGTATTCATTTTCAGGCTTTCAAGTTATTAAACTACAGATAGTCCATCCTTCTTATCTAAAAAAAAATGGCAAGCAACACAAATAGTAAATCCACTTACTGCACCTGTGTCTAAGTGACTGTGGAAAAAAACGTCTTTGACTGAGTCACATCACTTTAAAATTTCAAGCTGAAATTGATGTTCCATACACAAGGAAATCAGAAGAAAGAAAAATTGCTGAAGAAAACTGCAGGTACTGATATTATTGGTCATGGAGAGCACCATTCAGACGAAAATGCTTTTTTTCTTTCATCCTTTTTTCCTCTTGACGGGATTACAATAGTGCTAGACCCTGAAATAACCATCAGGGTGGCTTAAGGAAAGTGGAAAAAAGGTTTAAAACTCTGGTCTTTCATTCTGTTTGCTCTCTGGATTTCACTCTTACAAACTTATAGTGTGCAGTCTTTCTCTTCCCCCACCTTTTCTTTACAGGGGAGATTGATTTTTCCTCTTTACAATGCCAAGATAAGTGCAAAGAACTTAATAAGATATTTCATCACTTCATGTAAGAGTAACAACTTCAACAATTTGTTAGCCATTAGATAAAGAGAATTTTTTTTCTTTTTTTTTGTTAGATGATGTTTTAGTTAAAGACATTTTCAATTCATCAAACTAATATTTCAGGCACCTGGCCTATTTTGCACAGCAATTAAGAAGCAGAGGAACTGCAGCATGGCTAGCATCTAAAAAATCCAGTCGAGTCCAAGACTGAGCTGTAAAATCAGATATTGCGCTTGCTAAATATAGCTTAATGGACAGACTGCTGTCACACATGTCTTTTCTCTTCCAAGTGGGACAGAGGTGAAAAATATATCTGAATTTAATGAGAGCAGGATTGTGTCCAGTATCACAGGTTCCTTCTATAGCACATTTTTGGCAAGACTAAAGAACATGCCAAGCCATCCTGTGTCTGGGTCCACTAATGCTATTTTGTCGAAGTACTGAAGGCATAGAGATTTGCAGTTGACCAGTAATATATTACAGGTACCCTGGCTCCCAGCCATGCTCAAAGCCATGAACTGGAAAACATCAATTTATTTCAGAAGCTACAAATTGCTGCTGTGTTTTCCCACTGCTTCTTACAACCTTGAAGCCCTCAGTAAGAACCCACAAGACAGACAAATAGGTCCAGATATGGCAGATACTTACCTCTAGTATACAATGGTGAGGTAAATGCCAAGGTCCAGTCATTTATGACCCCAGAAACAATAGTTCAAGGACAAGCAAGTGATCCTAAGAACTGTAAGTGCAAAAAGTATACTTGGTAAATCCCTCCGGCAAACTGAGTATGGAACTGTGAGTCCTGTAGCCTGAATCTCATAGCTTGATACTAATATAATAATCACTTTCAGTGAATGGATGCACTAACATGTACTGCCAAAGTAGAGAGCTATAAGACCTCTAGTGTCAATATCTTGTTCCTGTTAAGTAATATCACAACTTATGTTGATTGCAGTGTAGTGGGAAGGAAACTACAAGATCTACATTTCATCTGGTACTAGTAAAACTAGTTGTTAGTAAAACTGGATATTGGAAAGTTTGGCTGTAGGGATGGTATTGGGTGTATTGCTAGTTAGCTAAATGAATTCATAAAATTTAATGTTCTGTTCGCAGTGTACTTTTGCAGCAAATTTCCTCATTGCCCCACTTAGCACACTTTAATTTGCTTTGTGGACAAGTCTTGCAATGTGAAGAGGTGCTTCAGGAGTGCATCTAAAGTACTAATTAAGGGCATTGAACTGGATTAGGGTGAGTCAGGAGCAAACGCATACACACACACGCAAATACAATATGTTTAGCAGTTCCTCAGCAGCAACTGGTTTGCTCTGAGGATCTTCTGTTGTTGCACAGCACTGCTTGCAAATGTAGCTGTTGTGTCCTGGCAAGCAGGGACCCAGAACACAGGAGAGCACCTTCCTGTTGTGAAGTTGCAGGCAACCTCAGCAGATCACAAAAACTTCCTGTTTATCCATTCATAAAACAACAGGAATAATACTTTAAAGAATCAGTTATGGAAAACTTATAGAAAACTCTAGTAAGTGCCACCTAACTTTATCACTGTGTATTTTCATTTTATCTCCATATTGCCTTTTCTTTTTGTCACTTTTTAGTGTAGTTATAAACACCTGTTAAATGAAACCTTTTAACTGGTTACAGAGTTGTACTCTCTTTCATCCCTCAGTGTCCTTTCTGTAAAAGACTCTTGTGTTGAGGTAGCAGAAACTGGAGAGTGGTATAGATTAATTGACCCAGTTGATGCATAAGAGAAGTTTCCTCCCTCCTACTGTTTAATAGTTAGACTTAGCAGTTCGTTGGTCCTCTCTCTGTTGTTATAAACTAAGAAACTAAAGAAGTATAGTCCTCTCAGATAAAAGGAAGTCCTTCCTACTGTTGGAGAGTGAACTCTCACAATGCGGAACTAGACCTGGTGTCTTCAATACTGATACTGGGCTGTTGTAGAGATATGGTTAAAGAGATGTAATAATATACAAAATCTTTCTGTTCACTAGTCTGAAGTTTATACTATTAATAACATTTCTTTTTTGATTTTCACATTGAAATAAACACATTATGTATATAACTTTAGTTGATAACTACTTAAGATGTTAACGACTATTTGTGACTGTATTACCTTTTTACTTAAGTAATTCATGTGATACATTTTTAGGAAGCCTTGTAATATTAATATTAATCACAATAATGAATACCTTCTGTGTTGCCATTGCATAAAGATGCAAGTATACTAGGTTAAGTAAGTGAGGCAATAGGCTTACAAAACTAAAGCAGCATATTGTGTGACTTGAACATATCATAAAATCAGAAATGTGTCTGAACCCTGAAGTTCAAATCCAGATCTGAGTGTTCTCCCACTTAGGAACATTTTAATGTCATGCTGCAATGTGACACATGTTCATAAGGCTCTTTGCTAAGACTGAAGCATCTCATTTTTCTGAGGAGATTTTTCATAGGGCTTTAGAGCTTGCTAGCAGGTGTTCCATACAAGTCTCTTCATAGATTAAAGTGAAATAGCTAAAGGATCATTTATCAGAGAGATACTAGTGGACGTGGATACCGATTAGGCCTTGCAGTCCTAAGGTTAAGATTCCCAATTCAAAAGATTATTTGAATGCTGACGTACCAAATGTGGATTCTATATTGCCTATTAAAGGTGACAACTAGCTCTCTTGTATTCCCAAAATTAGTGGTTTATTTGTATATCTTGTCAGGATGTTTTACTGCGGTCTAATGGCAAAAAAAAGTGATGGTTATGGGAAGTTAAATAAAGGAAGAAGTGAGTGGAGTAGCACTCCACTCTCTTTATTTGGCTTGAAGGCAAAGCGTAAAGCTTAATAAAGTAGAACTGAATATTTTGACAGAGATTCAAATGCCTGTACTTGGAGGTATACAAACAAAACAGAGAGTATTTTGTAACTGAGTTCAAAAGCACACTAACTAATTCAAGGAGAAGCAACAAGGGTTGCTACCACTTTTCATTTTCTGTTTATGTGAGTATAAAGAAACTTATTCAGAGACACTGATCATCCTGGTGCTGTAAATAGTTTACTGCTAAGGATATCAGATGCTTTTCATGTTACTGTTCAACTGCACCAAATTCTAACCTACATTATTTAAAACACACGGAGAAAGGATAATTCTTTTGCTTCAGATGCTCAGAGTACTTGGACTAGTGAAATGTAGAGGTTCAGAAGAATGAATAGCAGCAAGATTCTTCACAAACTCTTCAAGTCTTGTAAGAACTTGTTAATAAATAAGGCCTTCTAATGACAGTACTTCACACTGCTGATGCTCTTATCCATTTCCTTTTCAGTATCCTTTCAGTTCCACATAAGAAAATAATAATAAGATAGATACTTTTTCTATATGAAAGCTATGACTTTTGTTTGCATCAGTAACACTGGTAAATGCATTCTTATTATACCCAATGATACTTAATAAGCTACCAGCAATTAGGAAAAAGCTTTGTCATATATTTCAGTGGCAGGCCCTTTGTAAACAGCCTTGCCCCTCACTTCTCTTGGTCTTTTGTTCTTCCTTTGCAACCTCTCAAAGACATGACACAATTGGTTGCAAAAATATGGAAAAAAATTGGACAATTTTAAACATGACTACTTTAAAAATAAACTTTTTGTATAATAATGATCCCTAGTTCAGCACTCCACAAGCATACAAACAGTTTTATCATCACAGATGAAAAGGTGGCAATGGGAACTAGAAACTCGGGTTCCGGAAGTAGTATCTGTATAAGCTGGCATTGCTGTCAAAAACTGTAGCATGGCCTAAGGCTAGTTATCTGTATCTCTCAGGCACAGTATACTTAAGAGTCTTTGAAACGGAAGCACTAACAGGATGGCTGCAGCTGGAGGGAAAGATACCCAGACTGCCATCAAGGTCTTAGCAGGCAATGAAAAACAACAGCAAAAAAAGACAAAAGGCAAAAAGACATGTGCTTACTGAGTTGCAGGTATGGTTTTTCATTGCCAATCTGAAAAATATATTTCAGATGAGTCTACTTGAGAAGATGGAAGGGACTCCAGAGCCAGAAAAACATAAGAGCACTATCAAGCCTACCTCAGGGTCATAGTGGGAAGTCCGTACTTGAAGCGCTGAGGATCACTACTGCTCTAGGTGTGTGGATTGCATACAAGCTAGGCAGAGGCTCTCTGCTCAAGGAATTTGTCTAAATTTTCTATCCAGCCCCTAAAGAAATGTGGCATTGTGAAAGATACAAAGCAACTTTAAACTCCCTGTGAATTGAGAGTGAATTTGTTCACTGATCAAAGATTTTTTTCTCAGGCATATTTCCATACAGAATATACTAAAAAGTGTTTGGATTGCCCCCATAATCACCAAATATTCCTGATGTCAAATAGAAGAGATAAGGCCAGCTTAGGGCTTCATACTACATTATGCTCCTTTCTAGATATGTACACTTACTATGAACAGGGCACATGGCAGTGGGTCATGGAAAGGGTGATCTATCAATTGCATTTTGAACTAAGTAATGATGGGAAACTGGCCTAGACAGCGCGTGTGATGAACAGAGGATGAAAGGCCATTTATTGTGGCCCTCAAACATGATTATCTCCACATAGAAAAATTGAAGGGATAAAAATAATACATCCCAGTGTATCTAAACCAACTTCTGACGGCACTCAAGAAACTTTCTGCCACATTTCTGTAGCTTCCATGGCCATTGGATGCATTATCCAATATGCAAAATCTGATTCTTCTCTAACAGCTCCAGCCCTGGCTAAGCCATAAAATTTTGGAAAGGTCCCATAGAACGTTCTTCAGAATATTCTGGCTGTGATGAAAAGGTTGCTACATTAACACATTGCAGATTTCAGTAGGAAAATAAAAAAAAAAAGAAGGAGAAAATACAACATGTAGATGTTATGCATTTTTTGGTCATATTTTCACAATTTGAAGAAGAGGGTACCAGCAGTAAAGGCTGATTGCATGTGATAACAATTGTAGAATGGAACAGTGTAGGATAAAGATGACAAGGAGTTATCTATTTCCCTTTACATTGCAGCTGTTCAGATTGTAAATTATAAGGTTTGTATTTTTGGAATATCAAAATGTCCAGTTTTTCATTGTGATATGGATACTCTGATTTGCAAAACCTTTGGATCATTACTGGTATACACACACAATAGAAAAATATTGGGATTTAGATTAACTGTGTAGTCAGTAAGACTGGTTGTATAACTTCACAGGTTTAAAATGAAATTATCGCAATCAATTCATAAATTAGTTTCTCCATAACTAACACAGAGCTAATGAGAGTGTGATGTAATTTTATTGATCTTCATATAGGATGGTTGCAGAGCTCACCTGTGACTGACTATCAAAATGGAAATTAGTGTGGGACCCTTTATCACATAGTATATTACCATTAATTTTCTGCTGATTATACAGTTAGTAAGAGGATGTACATTTAAACAATGTGCATTTAAGAAAATCTAAGCCTAATGACTCACATTTAATACATTTAGTCTTTGATCACAGATACCATAGGATGATGTTCAAACCTCCAGAGTTTCCTTATACTTAATGCAAGAAATCTTCTCAAGCAACTGATTACACTGTAGTGTTTTACGGAAGCTTTTGAAGAAAAAAAAAAAAATCCTTTACATCTCCCTTAGAAGTATCAGCTCAGATGAGACCTCAGAGAATTGTTTGTGCAACACAGGCCAAATAGTGTAGTGTCTATCTGGGTCCCTAATCAATTAAGACCAGTACAACATCACGTACTAACTCAGGTATACAATGCCAGTATCAATGTTTGTACAGCTCCTTTTGGTATCACTTTTGAGCACTTCTTGCTTTTACAAAAGAAGTGCTCCACAATTTAGGAAGTGTTTTTTAACATGATACCACTAAAATACAGTACATAAGAGAACTCATAGACTCTAAAGACTTCTGAAAGCCATAGAAATTTATAGTTTTGATAGATTGACTTAAAAAATCAATTCAGATAATTAAGCCAGCCATGATTAGGTAGTTTGCTTTTTTTTTACTGTTTACAAATTGTGCATACACACTCGGTACAAGTAATAAAACACTATCTTGGCAGATTTGATATGCTTTTGTATTACCCAGAAAATGCTTGTATGCGTTGACAATTTGACATGCCAAAGCAGGGACACTTATCTTTTCAGAAAGATAGTACAATGACCATCTCGTCTGCCTTCAGATTTCAACCGGCTTTAACGCTGATACAGTCAAAATCTGAAATCTTATTTAAACTTACGTTTAGCTAGTGATTGTGTGAGAGAAATAGCACCAGTGGAAGGTATTTGATACAGCTATACAGCACATAATGAGGAGGGATAATCTCTAGTTATACACAATTTATATGTTCACGCTCTTCAAAAAATTAGTTGTATATCTGTCAAGATAATTTTTGCTGTAGAGATGAACTTAGTAATTTGAGTAAAAAATATAAATAGGTGGTAAAAGAAGTAAACTTGTGCTATGCCTTTTTTGAGAAGTATGACAACATACTTCTCAAAAAAGTAAAAAACAAAACCATCACTTTTCAGACTTTTTATTAGTTCACGTTTTGTCATGCTTGAAACCATAAAGCCGTAAAAGGAAGTTGAAACTTATCTCATTCAACTATAGACATCTCCAGTGTAGAAATCTACAGATCTTTTAGTTACCGAACACTTTTTAAAGTCAGTGGAGAGAAATTGGCATGTCTCTGGCAAATTTAATGTCTTTCCAAAGACACCTAGTATATAAGAAGAGTCATATACTGACAATTTTATCCCACAATATATGAAGGCAGTGTAGGCAAAAAGGTTATACACAGAGGATTATATTCTATGCATCTGAAATTGGGTGCTCTCCTAAGGAGAAACTCTTTCAAGGAGCCCAATTAAGTAGTTTTAACAATAATGATTAGGGCAAATTCATAAAAATCAATACACAGATTTCAACCCAATTCTTCTCTATGGACCTCAGTTTTTTTCCAACTTTCTGTCAACATTGTTCAGCCCAAGTCTTCTCTACAAGGAATTATCCTCAGCCTTCTTATAATAATGAGCCACCTGCAAAAGCAAGTTCACAAAATCCAGAGTTGATTAATTTAGTTTCATACCTGATTAACTGCCGTATCTCTCCTGACTGATTACAAAGAGACCCTATAGCAGCAGAAAAGTTATTGTTCCCCGGTCAGATGAGTCTTACAAACTCTTCTATGACAACTGTCATAGGAGAACAATCACTTACAAGGTTATGACCAAATGAAGTTCAAAGCCTTGAATTATCTACTAAGTAATTAAATGCCAGCTGCAAATTCTAGATATGGAAGCAGTGACTGTACAACTACCTTATATCCATCCAATATTCCCTAGAGAACAATACATGTGCCTGCATTGCATACATAAAAGATCCAGTGCCTTTGGCCTGTGTCGAGTCTGGTTTGTGTGAACTAACTGCACAATGTGTAAGCAGTAAAACTGACACTGCTGGGAATTCACGCGGACACAGGTCTCCCAGAAGCTCCACTTAGGCTGTCTGATGCCCTGAAATCTGGATGAATAGAAATATGTACTCATATTCCACCTGCCTATGCAAACATTAAGAAAAAATTTTAATAAAACAAAACAGAGGTTAGAACTTGAGAAATCCAGCTGCATGGTAATCTTGGTTTGTGATAATGATAATCCTGAGCTTGAACATAATGTTTTTTACCATGAAAATAGTACCATAATGTTTGCCAGAAAAAGGATGTTAAAAACCTTAAAACATTTAAAGAATACTTCCCCAGTCACCAAGAGGCAAATTTGGCAAAAGTGGCAAGACTATTCCATAGAATATATTTACATTGGTAATAAGTGCCAGACAATAGCGCTTGAATATACTTCCAATGTTAATGCAAATTGCAGCACAGTGGACACTGTTGTAAGGGGTAGGGTTCTTTCTGTAGCTCATGACTGCTTCCACCTTCTCAGACCAATTATTACTTACCTAATAGAAAAAAAAAATGACTAGGGAATTCTGATAGCTTCTTTGTTCCTTTCCATCCTCCCCAAAAAAAAAGAAAAATAATCAGATATTTTCTTTTCAACAATTTCCATTAAACTACATCAATACATCTGTATAAAAATGTGACATTATATATTGGCTCAAAAAACATTCAAACTATTTAATTCTGGACCAAGTCAGATTAATTATACTTAATGACACTTTATTATAGTGTCATTTCTGGTGGGAAGTTTATGTGAATCCATACTTGAATGGGATAGATTTTATCTAATGTTTCCATCATGACTGTATACAACCACTACTTTTCCCATTACTGGTACTATTACTATTGCTATTGTTATTGCTACTGCTATTACTATTACTACTACTATTACTATTGTTCTTGCTATTTCGATCAAATAAAATGTAACGCATCTGTTCCCTGTTAGTGACAGTGTAGAAATAAAATTTAGCTATTTTTCATAAATGCAAGAACTAAACTCATTCGTTTATACTGCTTTTGCAGTAAGTAGCAGTGAAAAGACTCTTGGAGTTAATAATCCTGGATTCTACTGCTATTTCAAGTGTGGCCTTGGGCAAGTCACGTCACCTCTCCAAGTCTTTCAATCTCCACCCAGAAAAAGGGGCTAATAATACTTATCTAGCTCAGAGACAGTATTAGGCTTAATTCATTACTGTTTATAAAAGAGCTGATAAACATCTAGTTTTCAGGATACACTATCCATTATCACTAATGGATTATCTCTTCTTCGATACACTGTCTGAGTTCAAGCTCTTTATGATATTTTCATTTAATGGAGTGAAACAGCTGTGACTCTCAACTGCAAAATGTCAGGAAAGACTTTCCTTTTAACTTTTAGCCTGCAGAAAAAATATGAACTTTGAATGGATATCTCTCAAGCAAATGTTGCTCCTAACAAATAATTCATGATTTTTTTCTACACACTGATCCTCACAAACAAATAGCTGTTACATCCTCACTTTTATTAAGTTCAGCATTATTCATACTATGAACCATGTCCAATAGTAAATGAAATATATATTATTGCGTCTACAAGTACAGGCTGGCTTCTTGACAAGAAGAGATAAGTGTACAAAAAAATTTTATTGAAGCAAAACTATAGCACACAAATTAATCTCCTGTCTCCTAGAAATACAATATCAGTGCTTAGCAATTGCCAAAGACACTACCCTGCATCATTTCATTGGGGTTTCTTGTACTTTCTAGTTCCAATGCTACATCACTACACCAAAATGAAGAAGTGTGACTCAATGACCCCATAAGGAACTAGAGAAACATTATACTTACCCACATGTACAGGACTCAAACTGGAAAGGAAATGTGGGAATATGCTTCCAAGCACAGTAGGAATGGGAATCCTAATGGAGCTAGAAGATAACAGAGGTAACAGATTTCTTTTAAAAGACATAGAGCTTCCTATAAAGGCTGAATTCAAGGGAATTTGAGCCTTTGAGAGGAATACTCAAAGCCAATATTTAGGGGAAACCGAGAATTTAACAGAGGATGCTGAGGTCTAATCAGCTCACAAACTTGCAGACAACTGATGTGTATTATATAGCCTCCGAGTATGGTTCCTAGCTAACGGGTCCTTTAGTGCCAGTGCATTGCAGCAGCTTTAGGAAAGATCTGAGTTCAGTCAGAGGTCAGCAAAACTGCAAGATCAGTAAGATCTATCTTTCTTCTTTGAGGAGCAAAACTGCCCTGCCTCCACTGAGCTCAAAACTTTGTAGGATCTATGATCCTCTGTTTGTCCCAGAAGCAGACAACAGGAGAAAAGTTTCCATCTTGCCAGAAGCAGATGCAATAATTTGGAAGTCAGCCTTCTTGTCGTAGTTTAGCCCCAAGTTCATACTTGTTGAAAGTCCTTGGAGTTTTTTAAACTGAACAAGCTCCATTCTTCCATGATTTTTCTTCATTCATTGTAAGACAATGTATCTGTCTTCCTCCTCTTGATCTAGTACTAGAAATCATGCTAGGACTATCTACACTTGAGTAATTCATTCTGGGTAGTAGGGGTTAATTGCAATGTGGGTTTCGGCTGACTGAAACACCAAATGAGCTCTAATCCAGTCCTAGATGCATCAGGTAGCACTTCAGTCACAATGACCTCTTGTGAACAAGACAGCAACTAGGAGTAATTACTGAAAAAAGAATGCAGGCTAGCTCTGAAGTAAAGACCTACTCAAAAGATAGCTATAGTGAGTTTTATTTCTTTGTATTTTTTGTACATGGTTCACTGAGATTAATCTGGCTATTATGAAGGATGAGTACCTCAGAGAGAGAGGAAAAAGTCACTCAGAGTCCTTTGTTCAGTTCTTTCTTTCTAAGCTCTGTTATACTCAAAACCTTGTTACGAGGAAAAGGGAATATATTGTGTATACAGAGTCAAGTGGAAAGCCTGTGGCCTTTCACTAGGAACAGCAAAATTGTTACCATCGTCATTGGAAAACAGTGTCTCTGAAATGCGTAGATGTGGAACTACTTTTCCCAGAGTTCAGATGATAAGATTCAGTGTTGTATTTTGCACTTGTTCCAAATAGGAATTAGGTGACCTTGGCATAATCCTGGACAGAATCATCAAGAAGCAACTGGTTTCTTGTTCTCCTTTTTATCCAGTACAAAGCTGATCCTCATTTTCTCCCTCAGCTGAGCTTGTCAGTGCCTCAAGAAAGGAAAAAATTGTCCATACATATAGCAAATTTTCCACTCTGTAAATTTTGGGTTGCATTAATTACTAGTATCTTGTCCAGGGAACCTAAACAAACGTGAATTATGTTGGTTTTGTGTATTGTTTTCTCTACATGGTCAAAATTGCTATTTGCCAGCACTGTATGTAAGATATTTCTCTCCCAGATTTACTCCTCTGAGACAAAATCTGGATGCAGTTCTGGGGATATAG
Organism: Ardeotis arabs; assembly: GCA_011801015.1. Taxonomy (NCBI): domain Eukaryota; kingdom Metazoa; phylum Chordata; class Aves; order Otidiformes; family Otididae; genus Ardeotis; species Ardeotis arabs. The sequence continues at coordinate 91,506 of JAAGAY010140104.1, forward strand.
GTCATTCCAAACACTCTTTATACAAAGCAGTATGGGTAAAATCACACCAGGCTTAGCTCACACTCTTCTCTGCAGTTCATCAGTATCCTCCTTCTGATATAGACCATTATGCCACATAATAGAGTATACAAGTACTGTACAATACTCCAGTGAGTTCCAACATAGACTTTTTACTATTGCAGATAAATGAAGGTAACAATTACACAAAAATCCTTAATTATGTTATGAGACCTACCACATGCAAATTATGTGATGTGGATGTGGCCAGTCATCTTCAAAGGGAGCAGGCTCTCATGAGTGAGGGACCAATTAATTTGCACTGTATGGCACAGGATCAGGAATTATTCTTTGAATTGGATTATATCAGCACTAGAGACATAAACTTTTAAAGTCCTGTCTGTTTTTAATATTTTCCAATACAGACACAATCTGATTTATACCAAATATGAACTTCAGAGTCCAAAGCAATCTCATGAAGAAGCTGCAGTACCAGGACAGATGAGGCCCCTGGTCAGGCTTACCACCAAGACAGTCTTGCCAACTCTGGACTCCAGAGATTGGTTGGGATCACTTATCATTCAAACTTCATGTGGGCATATATATTACCTATAGCAGCTACCTCCTACTGTGAGATTTAATTTTCACCACTCAGTAGTCTAACTTGCAGATGGGCCAACCATCCAAAATACTGTAATACTGCCACTCAGAAAAGTGACATAAAATTGCATTTGAGCTCTTCTGTAGTCTTTGCATTCTGGTTGGTTTTGCTCTGCTATACCTGCTCTCACAGTCAAGCACTGAGTACCATAATGGAGAATTGAATCTAACCTGGTTTATTTATATCTGAAAAGATGCAGACAGCTTTAGGAAAACATAAGTTTACATTTTTCAGCAAGGAAGAATGAATTCATCAAAGCACTGTGTTTCCCATCTGGTAACTGGATTCCTGTGAAGATAGCAAAAAAATCCCCCTTATATACCTCTTTGAAAGAGTACATTTTAAAATAAGTTTTTGGTTTTGTTTTTTTTTTTTTCCAGAGCAAGAACTCTGATTTCCATTCCCCTCACATTCTCCATTTCAGGAAAAATATTTCCCCAATGTTACAACTAATAATTGATTAAACTGGCAGCAGAAATATAATTTTTTTTTGTTTGTTATTTTCTTTCCTGACATCCAATGACTATGTAGACATAAGGCACTCTACCTTCCTTTGAAATGGCATTATTCGTGAGTATGTGGTTCTGCTTCCAATTTAGATACTCAAGACTTCTACAATTTTATTTTTGTTTTCAAATGGCTTCTGTATTAGAGTTTGTTTTGGGGGCATTTTTCATATCAGCAGGGTAAGATTAGCATTGACATTTGTCATGAGCTATTGAAGAGACAGCAGGAATGTAGTCTTAATGCTGATAGCAGTTTTCGATTTCCATCATGCCAGCCTCAGAGCTCCTGCTGACATTATAACACTAACTCAAATATTAACATAAAATATTGAAAATACCATATGGATGCTGTTTGTGAATGCTTACTGAGAATGCTGAAGAGATGTTTTGCTCACAATAAATATTCATAACTTTCTACGAAATGGCACGGACATTAACTGTAAAAAAGAACTTCCATCAGAGCATTGAAGTTGTGCCAAAGCCCCCATTTAGTGAAAGCATATTAAAACGCAGCAATAGCCTTCACTTAAATGGTCTGATTCTCCACTGCTGTGGACTTTGTACAGCAATTCATGTCATGCCAGTAAGGCTACCATATTACAACAGGAAGATTTACAAAGACCTAACTGTCACATGACACAGGGCAAAGGAGAGCCAAACAGAAAATTTTTGCAAGAATGGTTTTGTGATGAAGATGTTAGAACAAGTCTTGCTCTAGATACCATTTACTTTACTTCTGAATATGGACAAGTCTCTTAGACTTAAATCCTGTTCTCGCTGAAGTCGAAAGGAAAACATCCCTTTACATTTGATGGAGAGAAATTCATCTTTAGAAGCACAAAAAAATTTACAGATGTAAACACTGTAGAGGTCAGTAAGCAGGTGAAAAGATGAACATTTTTAAACTTAGTCTATAAGAGAGGTAGTCTAATGAGGATCTATTCTCACTTCAGTGAAGACAGTATTTTGTTATCTGTTTGAACTTACAGAACTCCTTTTCGCAATGGGAAAAACGAAAAAAAACCCCTGACAATTACTTCCTCATTATATTCTTGTAGGCATAAAATTCAAGGTTAGCATGGCACTGAGGCATTACACAGGTGACAGAAACCACAGCTGTTGGTCAGTTGACTCTTTCCAACCTAATGCACACAGACTTGTGAGTATGGTGATACAGGTCTGCGCTGCAAAAGTTGCAGGATTACCATAGCCAAGCTTCAGAACCTCATTGCTATTTATCATGAATAGAAGACTGATGCCAGCATGACTTCTACATCTGTGAAACTGAGATAAAGTGAAACACAAAAGGTCTGGCTGACACAAGGTGTCCAGACTCTAAACACTCCTGAATTACAGAAAGACTTGATCTACAATGCCAGATCTCTTCTCTGAGCTTGAAAGTCAGATCCTTGAACTGATGTTTTCATCATTTTTAAAAAACACTCTGCAGTTCAGAATTAGAAGTTAGGCTGCAACCCCACTCTTACTTCCATTCTGTGAATGGTATTGCTACGCTTAGGCTGATGTTTCATGCAGTAAGGCTTAGGAACACTGTACATTAAACCTGCCATGCACTCATTTTAACAGGGCAGGAAATGCACCCATTGATGCCTATGCTCATATTCTGCTGCTGGAGATGACGTTCCACACCTTCAGCTGTGCAAATGGTGACCAACTAACCCATTTTTTCTGCTGATGGTATATTTTGGGTGTTCTGACTGTTCACTGAAATGATTTTTATGAACATTCCGAATGGTCATCTTGCAGCTGGTAACATTTCCCACATCTGTGTATATTCTTTGGATCCTTTCAATGTACATATATCCCTTTGAATCTCCTTACACAAATACATATGTGTAAAAAACATAGTTGACTTAGAGATAAAATTTTGCTCTCATCAATACAGCTTATTGAGTCCTACGTTGATGTGAGTCCAGGATGCTGCCTGCTTCTGCATGAGCCTGGGTATATTGGACTCACTCAGCAGGCTCTTGTCTCCTTTGACACCTGCTAGCCAGAGGTTGCTCTAGAGAACAACTTCTGCGGAAACCTATGTTCCTGCTAAAGCAGGGTTCAAATACATGGGAAGAGTAACTTGCTGAGAAAGTTGAGAGCAGCCCTAAGCAGTCACACACTATGGAGAAGTGCAAGCTAACAGATACTTCTCTTTCACTGTAAGAATTTCCGGACAGCCTTCTCTCAAACTGAAAGACCCTGTCATAACATTAGTAGCCATTTTGCTGGAAAGAACATATTCACTTAATTTAAATACAGTATAATTTATTTTATATTTTACTTGAGCTTCAGATTACTCTAGAAGAATGAAATATCTCAAAAGCATTTTGTTTATTTATGTTTAAGCTGAAAGAGCTGTGTTGACCATTAGTGAAGATACAGACATGTAGATCTATCAGATGAGAAATAGACGTAACACCCATTAACGATAATGTGAGTTCTGTGCATAAAAGTGTGTAACAAAACACTTCTGCTTGCTTTTGGAAGTAATTTTTTCTGTATGAAGTGCAAATAATAGGAATGCTTAAGGGCAACTCTCTCAATACAAAATAGTCAAACCAATATAAATATGATTTTATTTTAAAAAGTGCATTTGAGCTGACAACGAATGAGCTGTGGCTCAGTGATAAACCCTGGCAAATGGGGTTTATAATGGAAACACTGACAGATTCCTTGCCCTCACAGCACTATCATTATCTCTTGCATTGCACATTAAACACACATATCACCTGATAAATACATAGCATGTTAAATCTGATAAAACTTATACTGAATCAAATAGACAAGGAGCTGAACATGATAAACAAGCTCCTGTATCTGATCCATCAGTTTCAGAAATAGATAAGAAAACAACTGAACATGATATAGTACATCACTGTCAGGTGATTAAGGTCACCCCCTGGGAATTGCCATCCTCTGAGTAAAAGTTGTGGTTGAAAAGTCTGGCCAGGAGGTTTTTGTTTATCTATTTTTAGGTTCACAAGCCTTTAACTAAACTTTGTGAATTGACTAATGTTATAAATACAAAGAGACATTAACACCACTCAAAGGAGTGTGTAGTTACTTACCTATTTCAACCTCTTCACCTCTGTCAATATGATCACTTCCTTTTTTCAGAACGATTTACTCATTTTAGCACATGAGTATATGTTAAATATTTTTTCAAGGATGATCAAGAAGGTGAAAGCTAGTTAGACCAGGAATGTATTTGGCCAAGAAACAGATCTTTACTAAATGGAGTGAAAAATATTTCATTAAATTTATGATAGTAACTGTAGAAAGGTGAGTGGATTACCTTCTGCAAGAGACAGCAGTGTGCTGATTACGTGTTGTGTGAGGCTGAACTCCTGGATGCAAGAGTTAATATTTTATGGGAACCTTCTAAGCCTGTTCAGTGTGTAGCTTGGCTTCATGTATTCCTCTGCTCCCAATTTTTTTCTAAATGCACTTCTCAAGTACACTTGAATGAGCCACTGCTTTTAGCTGGTAGCAGGATCAAATGAGAATACTCTACCTAGCTGCTGTGCCTATCAGCTCTGTGTACTGAATTGTACTTTAAGTATCTATATTCTAGCCATGCTCTTTTTTTCTACACATCATAGTCATGATCTTCCCCAATCATTGGTGTTAGCCAGTAAATTGTCAATTTGGCACATGCCAGTCAGACCCCAGGACATCTAGAATCTTGCCTTTGACTCTGGTCAGTGACTAGCTGCCAGAGCAAGGCATAAAAAACCCTAACATGGATCATTACAGGTGGAACTAATCACAGTGAAGTACTGGCTAACATTTTTGGAAGTCATCCAATGCCCTGATACATATTTTCATAAATCTATTTTTATCATTAGCTAATTCAATAGCATTCCTATATTAACTGAGTCCTAGTAAACTGTCACTGCAATTATCTCAACAAAGAGACAGAGAATAATAAAAAATAATTTGATTCTTTTTTAATGGTTCTTTTTCTGTATGAATGTACTTCTTTAAATCTCACTGAGAATCTACAGGAAAAAAATATTGTCTGGCATTTACACGTTGATTAATATCTTCTCTTTCATTCCCGGTTCTCTAGTTCATTTTTCTTCAGAAATTTTCAAGTTTCTGTTACCTATAATGTTTAATGTATTTTTCCATGCAGTTTCATAGTATTAAAAATGCTAAAGAAAGACTATTTTCATATACGTAATACGTTTATTCATTTTATAAAAATCTATTGAAAAAAAAGATACTATTTACTCAAAAATTACTCTGGAATTTCTCTTTAGTTTTACATCATTTTATGAATATAAAAAAAATCTGCTGTGATCTCTTGAAGAACCTCCATTCAATCCTCTCTATATAATATAATTTGATGGATAACCTGTCAAACAGATATTTAGCCTGAGAGCTTGAAAATATCTGACAAGTTCAGAGTCTGCCATTCAAACTTTTCTTGTGCAATCTTATAATAATTTATACAGCTCTTCTCATTTAACCGTAAAGCTTTGTTGATGTGAAAGATCATCAATAAAACAAGTCTCTCAGTGGCATTAAAAACAGCAAGAAAAAAATCTAGACAAAGACATTCAATCTTCTGCAATTTATTTGGGGGATTATTTTCCTTGCAAACATGTACATATGCACACACTTTTTTTTACAGTTATCTAAAATAAAATTCTGTATGCAAAGATTCCTGAATATTATAAATCTGAACTCTCTAGGTATATATTTCCCTTCTCAGTTCCTATGATTTCCAGATTTTTCCAAATTGTTTTTTTTTTAAGAAGGAGCTTTTAAGTGTTATGCTTTTTTTTTTGCTGGGGTAAAAAAAAAAAAAAAAAAGAAACCCAAGCCAAAAAAGTCAATTACACTTCCATCATTAGGACATTTCCCGAGATCATTCCCCCTGGAGTAGTTGTGGATAAGGTTTGTTTTACTAGACTAGAAATGTCCCACATGAGAAGCAGGATGCAGTAGTATGGCAGCGGGCCCAGGAGCAGAGTGTGGATGAGGAGCCACCTTCAAGCTAAGAATGAGTATGTAGCTCCTGGAAGAAGTGAAGCTGTGGGAAGAACTGGACCTTTCTGAGGCAGTTATTAACAGTAAATTCAGGATTCAACTTTAGCAGCTGCTTCAGAAAAAAACTGTGAGTGCACCAGCTGTTTCAAAATGGACTGAAACCCTTCAAACACAGCCAAAGTCTGAATCTCAATGCATAGAAACATGATTGACATTCAATTAAGCCTTTTCTTGGGTGATTTCTACAAACCTGTGCACAGGCTATATCTTGACAGCTGCTTTTTAGCCGTGATTTATGCATCTCTTTCCAACACATCCTATAAGTGGTAATCTCAAGTTTTTGTTAGTTGTAGCTGGTTATATTACCCATCCTTCAGAAAAAAGAAAAAAAATCTACACAAATGATTTATCATTAAAGTAAATGGAAAGTCTGTTGTGATTTCATTCTGCTTTGGATATAACTATAAACTTTTCGTATTTTTTTGGAAAGGAGAGAACATTTACAGATATTAAAAGAAATCCAGAGATATACATGCAGCAGCCTCTTTTCTTGTGACTGATGGCTTTATCGTGTTTGGTATGCAATGTGATATCAAACTGAATACCACTTCCCTAATTTTTACTTTATAGGGTGTAACATACTTATTCAAAAATAATTTTCATGCCTCTCATATTGGTCTTTTCTCCTGTTATTTTTTTATGGAAGCAGGATCTGGAGAACAAGTCTTATGAGGAGCGGCTGAGGGAACTGAGATTGTTTAGTCTGGAGAAGAGGAGGCCGAGGGGAGACCTTATTGCTCTCTACAACTACCTGAAAGGAGGTTGTAGGTAGGTGGGTGTTGGTCTCTTTTCCCAAGTAACTAGTGATAGGATGAGAGGAAATGGCCTCAAGTTACTGGAGGGGAGGTTTAAGTCAAATATTAGGAAAAATTTCTTTACTGAAAGAGTGGTCAGGCACTGGAACAGGCTGTCCGAGGAAGTGGTGTAGTCACCATCCCTGGAGGTGTTCAAAAAAATGTGTAGATGTGGCACTTCAGGACATGGTTTAGTAAACATGGTGGTGTTAGGTTGACGGTTGAACTTGATGATCTTAGAGATCTTTTACAACTTTAATGATTCTATGATTCTGTGATTCTATGATTCTATGACATTGTATCCAAGCTTTCTAGGGTTTCAGAGAAAATAATTTTTCAGCAGAAAAAAAAAGGAATCCCACGTTATTCCTTGTGGATGTTTGTGACTCTGCTTTGTAGGGGTTTGTGCTCTTTTTCATTAGTGACCCATGATGCAGACAGAAAAGCAGCATTAAGCATCTGAGCACTTCTAGTCTGCCCAGCATATTCTACTGCAGTCTTTCTCACAATGGTTCTTAACAAGAGATGTCCAGAGGGAAAGAGGAGCATCACTGGTTCATAAGAAAAAGAAAAAGGCAGTTGTCTGACATTTGTTAATTGAGCTCCAAATAAATTGTGTCTACTGAAAAGAAAGGGTTGTGTGAGAGAAGCATGTCTCACAGATAAATGAACAGGCCAAACTGACAGCAAATCCCAACCCACGCAAAAGTTATGTGCTGGCTGGCAGGCCAGGCAGTAGTTGTAATAAGTCTGCTGTTAGCTGTGGCATGGAAAAGACACTGAGTCACAAAGAAACGGGAAAATAAAAAAGATAGATGCATGTAAAAGTGGAATAACAGGAAGCATAATCACTGCATAATCGAGAAACAGAATTATTTGTGGTGGATTTTGTCTTTTTCAAATAACAGGAGAAATGGAAAAAAAAAACCACAAATATGAAGAACTATAGAGAAAAGGAAAAAATATGGCCCCTAATGTACTTAAGGCAAGATTTTGACATTCTACTTTTAAAAAGACAAATTTTCTGTATAAAAAGAGTGCGGTGTAAATGTGCTATATTTCAGCACATCAACATTTGTCCTGAATGTTGCCACAGGGAAACATGCGCATGCCTGCACTGCTATGATCTTACTGGCATCACAGAGATGTGATGGGATGGCTGCTATAACTGGAGTGTTGGGATGGAAGGATATAGGCTCTTTAGGAAGGACAGGGAGGGGAGACAAGGAGAGGGTGTTGCCCTCTGTGTCAGTGACCATCTGGAGTGCATGGAGCTGTGCCTGGGGATGGATAAGGAGCTGACAGAGAGCTTATGGATCAGGATCAGAGGAAGGGCATGGACAGGTGACGTTACAGAGGGGGTTTGCTACAGGCCATCTGGCCAGGAGGACTGAACAGATGAGACCCTCTGTAGACAGATAGAAGCAGCCTCATGGTGGCAAGCTGTGGTCCTCATGGGTGACTTTAACCAGCCCAAAATCTGTTGGAAGGACAACAAAGCAGGGCATAAGCAGGATGTTCCTGGAATGCGTGGATGATAAATTCCTTCTCCACGTAATAGAGGAGACAATGAGGAGAGGTGCTATACTGGACTTTGTTCTCACCAACAAGGAGGGTCTGGTGGAGAATATGGAGCTCAGGGGCAGCCTTGGCTGTGGTGACCATGAAATGATGGAGTTCACGCACAGCAAGCTCTCTACCCTGGACTTCAGGAGAGCAGACTTTGACCTATTCAGGGATCCGCTGGACAGAGTACCGCGGGATAAAGCTCTTGAGGGAAGAGGGACCCCAGAAAATTGAATAATATTCAAGGATCATCTCCTCCAAGCTCAGGAGCAATGCACCCTAACAAAAAGGAGGTCAGGCAAAAATGCCAGGCAGCCTGCATGGATGAACAATGAGCTCCTGAACCAACAAAAAACAAAAAGAGAGCCTACAGAGGGTGGAAGCAAGGACAGGTAGCCTGGGAGGAATATAGAGAGATTGTCCAAACACCCAGGGACCAGGTTAGGAAAGCTAAAGCCCTGACAGAATATCTGTGCAGGGATGTCAAGAGCTACAAGAAAAGCTTCTATAGGTACACTGGGGATAAAAGGAAGATCAGGGAAATTGTATACCCTCTCCAGAAGGAAACAGGAGACCTGGTTACGTGGGACATGGAGAAAGCTGAGGTACTCAACTACTTTTTTGCCTCAGTCTTCACCAGCAAGGGCTCTAGCCACATCGCCCAAGTTGCAGAAGGCAAAGGCAGGGATTGGGAGAATGAAGAATCGCTCACTGTAGGAGAAGAGCAGATTCGAGACCATCTAAGGAACCTGAAGGTGTACAAGTCCATGGGACCTGATAAGATGCGTCCATGGGACCTGATAAGATTCATCCATGGGTGCTGAGAGAACAGGTGGGTAAAGTTGCCAAGCCACTGTACATCATATTTGAGAAGTCGTGTCAGTCTAATGAGGTTCCCACTGACTGGAAAAGGGGTAGTATAACCCTCATTTTTAAAAAAGGGAAATAAGGAATATCTAGGGAATGACAGGCCAGTCAGGCTTGTTTCTGTGCCTGGCAAGGTCATTGCAGCAGACCCTTCTGGAAACTGTGCTAAGGCACATGGGAAATAAGGACGTGACTAGTGACAGCCAACACGACTTCACTAAGGGCAAATCAAGCCTGATAAATTTGGTGGCCTTCTATGACGGGGTTACAGCGTTGGTGGATAAGGGACAAGCAATTGATGTCATCTGCCTAGAATTGTGCAAAGCGTTTGACACTGTCCCACACAACATCCTTGTCTCTAAACTGGAGAGAAACGGATTTGGCAGATGAACTGAACCATTCAATGGATAAAGAAGTGGCTGGATGGTCACACTCAAAGAGTTGTGGTCGATGGCCTGATATCCAAGTGGAGATCAGTGACGAGTGGTGTTCCTCACTGGTCAGTACTGGGACCGACCCTGTTTAACATCTTTGTTGGTGACATGAACAGTGGGATAGAGTGCACCTTTAGCAAGTTCACCGACAACACCAAGCTCTGTGGTGTGGTTGACAGGCTGGAGGGAAAAGATGCCATTCAGAGGGAGCTTGATAGGCTGGAGAGGTTCATATGAAGTTCAAAAAGGCCAAGTGCAAGGTGGAGGCTGGGTGGAGAATGGATGGAGAGCAGCCCTGAGGAGAAGGACTTGGGAGTGCTGGTGCATGAGAAGCTCAACATGAGCCGGCAATGCATCCTTGTGGCCTTGTGGTGAGAAAAGAGCCCTTAACGGTGAAGACAGGCAAAAAAGTCATTGAGTACCTCAGCCTTCTGTCCCGAGTAACCAGGACACCGGTTTCCTTCCGGAGGTGGCCTACATTTCCCTTGGACTTTCTTTTGTCCCCTACATACCTATAGAAGCTTTTCTTGTTGCTTTTTATATCCCTGGCCAGATTCAATTCCGTGCGGGCTTTAGCTTTCCTCACCTGATCCCTGGCCACCCACGCAACCTCTCTGTAATCCTCCCAGGCTACCTGCCTCCATTTCCACCCTCTATAGGCTTCCTTCTTCACTTTCAGTTGGTCCAGGAGCTCCTTGCTCATCCACGCGGGCCTCCTGGCCTTTTTGCCTGACTTGTTCTTCATCGGGATGCACCTCTGCTGAGCTTGGAGGAGGTGCTCCTTGAATGTGGACCAACTTTCCTGGGCCCCTCTTCCCTCCAGGGCTGCCTCCCATGGCACTTTGCCCATCAGGTCCCTGAAGAGGCCGAAGTCCGCCTTCTTGAAGTCTAGGGCTGAGAGCTTGCTATGTAGTTTCCTCGCTGCCCCATGGATCTTGAACTCCACTGCATTGTGGTCGCTGCAGCCCAGGCTGTCCTTCAGTTTCACATCCCCCACCAGCCCCTCCCTGTTGGTGAGCGCAAGGTCGAGCATGGCACCCCTCCTTGTCGGCTCCTCTATCGCCTGCAGGAGGAAGTTATCATCCACGCATTCCAGGAACCTCCTGGACTTCCTGTGCCCTGCCGTGTTGTCTCTCCAACAGATGTCAGGGTGGTTGAAATCTGCCATATAAAAGTATAACCATATATGCATATATGAATATCAATGTCACCATATTGAGTACTAGAAATTATTGCATATCGGAAGAATTAAGCTCTTCCTGTGTGAGTGGTGTTCTTCTCCACTACATATATCTGTCACCTAAAGTAAGTAGTCTAATACAAGCCACAGTCAATTTAGTTTTACTGAGAACTGCTGAGTCAAAATGGCAGAATTCAAGGAAATACACTCACTCAGACACATACACAACTGTGCAAAATCACCCTTATGCCAGACCTGGATACTTGACTGGCCACTACAAAGGATCTTCAGAGACTGGGGTGCCTGAAGCTGATGGTACTTGGCAGCTTTGTCTTAGCACATGCAACCAGACAACCCCCCTGGTCACCTCTGGCCTCAGTCCTTCAGTAGCTCCAGTAGTGCTGGCTTTCTGCTGAGATTTCCAGAACAGCCAGGCCACATCTCCTCAGAAGCAGCTGTGTTCACAGTCTAGTCAGGCTCACCCACACATTTTTTGATTGGGAGCTGCATCTCTTCAAACCTCTCTCCCTCTGCTCTTTGGTGACTTAACCCATCCTTGGCCATATTTCACTTGCCCTTCCTAGTACCAAACAGGAAGCTACAAAATTTACCTCTGCCTATATGGTAACAAAACCTTTATGTTATACATCTTATAGAGGCTAGATATTACAGTTCATTCTCTATACAGCAGTGTCATTCCTGCAGGAGAGTTTCTTGAAAGGACATGAACAACATCTGAGACCGGTATAACATCAATGTACTAGAAGACCTTTTCACATCTTGATGCTGAGGTAGGCTGTTAATGATTAACATTTCATGGAATTATAGCAAGACTTTTTTTTCCTATTCATAGTCAGATGGTCAAAAACCTGACAATGCTTTGATGCAATGTAACTATATCTGTTTAACCTGTGGAAGCCAACAGTGAATCAGCCTGAAGTAATCTTGCTGAGCGTGAATGAACCGGCAATGAGTAAAGAACAGGGTTTTTTTTTTTTCTGGAGAAACAGGCCCTGGTTGCAGTTATGTTAGGTGATTGTTAAATGCAATAGATATTAGTTAAGTACTAAAACCAAATGATGTAAATACTAACTGGTTTAGGATAGAGAGAAGGCCAGCCACCAAACCCTATTTTTATTCCAAATGATCATTAGAAGTAGTTTGTAAAATGTCCCTTAAAACATACATTTTTGCTGTTAAGCAGATGAAAGATGCATGATTTAGAGCTAGTACTTCCTTTTACAACATCTTTTAGGCTAAAATTCAAGATACTGAGAGTTCCTTTGCTTTAGCAAAAGCATCAGAGGATGGTTGATGCCAGAATGTTAGGATGTCTGAAAAGTATGCAGAATGTACATGGACATATGTGCCAAGGTATTAAATTGAGAAAGATAACAGGAAAAAAAAAAAACCCAAAATATCAAGATCCTGATAAAGCATAAAGCTGTAGTATTTGAAGGACAGGTTTTCTAATCTTTGCAGATCTGCGAAGAATAAGGAAGTACAGTAGATGAACAAACATGAGAAAGACAGATTGTGTCAAGGAGTCAATAAATAGACCTATTTAAAGATTTAGCTAACAGAGGGGCCTAGGCCAGGAGAAAAGAAAAAATTACATCCAATTGAAAACAAAATCTACTACTAAGGAAAGAGTAGATACAGAAATAAGTCTGAAAGGCTTTGTAGTCTCTCAAAAAGGGAACATAACAGAACAACAGCAACAACAAAACCATTTGAGAATCAGAAGCTTAGATTTTACTAGCATGGAATTAAGAGAAAATCAAGATTCTAAGTATTTATCCCAAAAGTGCAAATAACCAAATAACACCCCAGTACTTCGGTTAGCGGACCATATTTGAGGAGACTTCTGACCTATTTCCTTTGAGTATACTAAGCTTTATGTGCCATCCCATTGCAAAGGTTCTATAACATGTAATGTAATAGGATTAGAAATTTGCTTATGAGGATTAAAATTTTATTCAAATGTAGCTAAGAAAAGAGCAAGATGCTGTAGCAAAAGTTCTGTACACTATTTGAAAAATGAGACTATGTGATAACAGACTGCGAAGTTACAGCTGAGAAATTAACTTACAGATTACAAACCACCTTGCCAAAATTACAGTTCCTTCTCTGTAATAGGAAATTAAATTATGTTAACTTTCATTTGTTCATGTTTATCTTCTTCTAATTCTTTAAAGAAGAAAAATATTTATCACCATGGAAACTTTTCTGATTGCATAATTTTTCCTTTCAAATAAAACCAAAACCAAAATGCTCTCAAACCAAGTACCTCAACATGCACTCTTTTTTTAAAAATGAGATTTGTTAATTAATTAATTAATGTGGATTTTTTTCTAACATAGAATTAGTCTATGATTTTTATGCCAAATTTTAAACCAGAACAGAGTTTTACAGCTGAGCTACAATATCTTGAAAAATTATGTTTGTAACAGAAATTATCACAAAGACCAGTGTATAGTAACACCTGTGCATATAGCAATAATAAATACATCTTGGTACTGTGAAACAAATTTATTACAGCAGTTTTACTCTGTTAGTGAACTTATAGATCAACGTTTTTCTTACTGGTGAATACATTGGGCTTGTACATCTCTTTACTCATAATTCAAAAATTAAAAAAGGAGGCCATAAAAGCAAAATTAATTGATTGTGAGTGTAAATATTTGACAAATAGAAAAGAGTTTAATTCTAAAGATTCATGTTGGAGAGGTAGAATGGATTGCTGGAAAAACAGGCATTACTATGGCAGGTGATTTGGTTTTATTTACCATTGCAAGCATTGATTTACTGTAAAAGTAGAGGCTGAATTTATTACTTGAATTAGCCTTGTAGAAATATGGTTGGTTTAAAACGTAAACAACTTCTAATGAGCAAGAGTGTTAAATATCTATGAAAAATGTTACAGAATAAAACCTGTACAATTACCTCCCATTTTACCCTTGACAAGCATTACATCATATGACTTTTTAACTCTGTAACACAAAGAGCATTTGTTTGTTGAGAGAAAATAGGAACGTGAGAGAGGACTTTCCACAGGACAGCATACTCTAGGGCTGCGTGTTCCAGCAGGCACTCTAAAGCTTCACATTTCTACATCTTACAGGAACATCAGCACTGTTCTAGAACACTGAATGTTTTGTGGGAGGAGTATGATTTAGTAAGTAGTAACCCATGTTCAGTAACTGTTCCACCTCTGCTACTTGGAATATGAAGAGTATCCTCAATCTAGAAGGGTGTCCTGACAGAAAAAAAAAAAGTTTTTTCCTGAGATCTTCTCTGCAGTGTTGTGGGACATATCTACATGTACAGCTGAGCAGCAGCATAAGCAGGATCAGCCTCATCACCTCTACGAACTGATGTAGAAAGAACCCCTCACCTTTGGCAGTGAAGTATATCAATGGGCCACAGATATCTATAGAAAATTTTCAAAACTTCCCATATCTACTATAACTTCCCATACTGATTTTCTCTCAGAGTCTCCATGGGTAGCTTAATTCTGTCCAGTAAATAGAGCTGGTCTTATTGGAATCACAATATGGTGCTAAACGGAGATAAGTTTGGATATTTGTAATATTCCTTTTTTGGATAGAAAATTCCTGTACAATTTTTCCACATTTTCACAGTTTAACATGCTAATATGCATGAAGTGACTCTCATTTTTGAAATGCCAGTTATTGACAAGGGAACCATTTTCAAATAGTATATTCAGGAGGGAAGTTGGTAATAGCAGCAGGTGTTTCATCATACCAAGTATGTAAGGGTACTGAAGGCGGAGCAATCCAAAATTTAAACACAGTCAAGCATCCTTTTTTACCACTGGTCTCAGCTGTGAAACCACAGGCACCCACAATAGTTTCATCCTTGTGGACAAAATGCAACACCTAGTGCTTTAAGATTGTTTTCTGTTAGTAAGGAAAACATCGCAAGCAAAGCTTAGCCTAGACTTCTTGGTGAATTGATGTAATTAAAATTAAGCGTTCAGGAATCGTATTGATGAGCAAGTGTAAATAGATTGATGTGTCACTTTAATGAAGACTCCTAATGTTGTTTTACTGTGAAATAATTCTGGATTTCCCTGCCTCTGAATGCTGAATTCAAAAGAAGAAATGTATATTTGATGGAAGTAAATGAGAGATGAGATAATTTTGAACACTCAGTGAACTAAGACAGCTACATTGTTTTTAAAGCCTAATTTTAAGCTGTATTATTTACTATAGAATTGTTACAATCTGTCATGTCATTGTGCTGCCATATAGACACACTAAATCCATACACTAAGATCCTTGTAATTTTTTTTTAGATGATTGCTTACATACAATAGCTGCTTTTCAGGCAAAAATAATTCACATGAGCATTTTTTCTTGTGTTTACAGAACATGACTGAGTCTGAACTACAGGCACTCAAAAAAGGAAACATAATTCTAATACAGAGATATTATTAGGAGTTACAAGATATTACCGTCGTAATTCAATTAGTTGTACAGAGTCTTCATTGTATTTCACTTCAAAGTAATGTAGATCCATTTAATTTATAAATTTTGTTTTGTTTATCTGTTTATTGTTTGTACTGCAGCAAGCCAATGGTGATCCAAGGCAGAATGTGCTATGTAGAAAACTTTGCAGGGCTGGAACTTCATAGCTCATCTCCAATCTGCCCTTGAGCAGCTTTAAATTTGCCCTTACCAACCCACAGATGTTTCCTGAATAAGCAGCTATGGGTGCTGGTGACAGATATCCATTTGTAGTTCCACTGCTACTAATGAGAAACAAAAAATTACGTCATCTCTATATGGGGCTGATATTGACAATAAAATGTATAGTGGAGATGAGGGGAGAGGAAGGGAAGAGACAAATCTTTGCATGTGAGGTATTTATGCATGTAAATGAAAAGAATACAAAAGGTGGCAAATATAGCAGCCCTGAAGGTTTGTATCCTCAGAAATGTCTGTACATCACTCAGATAAGCATTGCAATGCAGACTCTGTACACAGCTCAACATTCAGGGGGATTTGCCATCAGATTTCCATCTTCCCCTACAGTGCAGATGGCAGAGGGAAAAGTTTTCATTAGCTGATAGAGGATCTGAGTGGGAAGGTGTTTGAATTATCCAGAAATGACATGGAGTGTGAGAGGAAAAGGGGACCTTAGATTGGAGAGAGAAACTTGCCTTCCTGCATTCAAAGTCATCAGCTAAAAAAGCCTCTGGCATTATGTCCTTAGGCCGAGTCAGTCACCCGTATCAGTCATCCATATTCCAAAGCTGGCTCTCCTGTTTGCCCTTTATTTCCCTAAGGGGTGACTGTACCAATTCCTGCTGCTGGCAGCAGCCCTGCTGAGGCAGGGTCTAGTCGACAATAGCTGTTACATGTGTTTTCAGCTCACCTCTGAGATGGAGCTCTCTAATGAGATGGCTGGATTGTGATACTAAAGCAAATACAAGCTACTATGGTTTTGGGTTGGTTTTAAAAAAAAAATTAAAAAAAAAAAATCTCTGAGTAGCTGGAGGAGATTTGAACTGTCGTTGCCTGCTTTCCAGGAGAGTGTGTCATCATCACCAAGTTATGGAATGCTTTGGAAATGCGCAACTTGCCATTCTCTTTACTAAAACTGAACCACACTGAAGCCACAGGTTCAATACCCAAGGAACTGAAGAGGGAAAAAATAAGCTCAAAGGGCCTCTCTGTTTTGCAAAGAAAGTAATTTTTTGCAGAGATATGTCTGTTGGGTCCCAGTACTTAGTAAACATTTAATCAAATTACTTTTATATAAACAGGATCCTTGGAGGACACAGCAGGGGAAGAAACAGCAGCTGGTGATTGATTTTAGGCAGATCCAGAAGTTAGGCAGTTCATGAAAGCAGATGTCTGGAAGCACTGTCTAGGATGAAGACACATCAGAGATGGCTAAACTGGGAGTTGGGCAGCAACTTGTTCTGAATAGGCCCTTTGGATGGAACTGATTTGCTTAACTTGAACTACCAAAATAGTTACTTATTGTAATCCGATCTACTATAAAGAAAAAGAGATTCAGTCTTCCAGAAGAAAATCTAATTTATTCTAAGCTCAATGCCTAAACTGGATCAGATGAATTGCCATCAGAGTCCACAGCTGGGAACCTGCCTCTCTCCTGTGCTTAGAAATGGTGCCTAAATTGCTAGTTTGCCTGATGCCTAGCATGATGCCTAAAATATAGACAGATCAACTTAGATGACGTGAATGACACATTAAGGTTCCGATATATAATATTCTAATCATCTTAAAGCAAATTTTCTCTCCTTTTATGAGAGGATTGATTTTTTAAATTTTGAAAATAATAGGAACTCCAACTTTTGATATGTCAAATTAAGTGGCACTTCACAGTTCTGCTAAGGAGAAAAAAATAATTTTATTTGTTCAAGGCATCACGTGCAGAAAGCTACCGTTTTCATGCTAAAGAAAAGAAGAAAGGGAAATAATTTACGTCTATAGTCTAAGCTGACCCATTATCTTCTTCTTCTTTAGCACAATGAATTTATACAGGGGTAAGCTTTTAAACACAAATAGAAAATGAGCTACTAAAACCACAAAATCTACCAGACATGTTCTTGATGTTTGACATTTCCTTTAAAGCTTCACTGCCTGTGTTGCAGTGGTAATAAAAGCTGTTCCAGCATTTGGTAAAATCGTATTAACAAAGATTCAGTGAGCTTTTTTAAATGCCAGAATTCCAGAGCCTGAACCCTACTTGATGTTTAAAATCTCTCATTTGCAGAGATATTTCAAATTTCTTATTTGAAATTCTGACAAAGTACGTATTCTAGACCCATTACGTGGTCACATCTGAAACTTTGGTATGTTACCTGTATCAGGGTAATAAAGGTAGGCTTTTTATTTAGAGATGTGTGTTTTGGAGATTCTTTTAAAAGTGTACAAGCCTGATTAGTCCAACAGTCTAACTGCAATTGCTAGCAATATTGTCGATTACTATGTGCTTAGGGTAGGCCACTGAAACCTCATTCCAGGTTACATCTTCATTCATTTCATGTAAATAAAGAGGACATAAGAAGAAAGATATTATGTGTTGGTAATTGCCACCTGCTCACTCTAGAGGTGCAGCAGAGTCAATAGCCAGCCAAGTCAAACTTTTCATTACAGAACAGTACCTAGCTCTGGAGTATTTGATGACAGCTCCTTGACACGTGATCATTTTTCAATAGTGCTTTGGAAGTCTGAGTGATTTTTCTAGGTTCTTCAGAGTCCACCATAGCTGAGAGACCAGCCCCCAAAAAAATGGAATGCCTCATGCTGTTGAGGGGTCCTGCAGCTCCCCAGTTTTTGTAGGAAGGTAGACCTAACCTTGTAAAAATGCATGTGCTTGTGGAATGGAATTTCAAAGTACCTTTGTTTCTTCTTGAACCTAACTTTTTCTACATTGGCTTCCTGCATTCACACTATTTTCTACAAAATATCTTGTTTCTGTTGAGCAGCTTAAAGAGCTACATGACATGAAAAAAAGATTTGTTTTTCCTTTAAAGTCATCAGTGCAGTTTACTACAAAGGACTTTATATCTATCCTTACTGGTTCCATGTAGCTTTGGTTTTGTTTCCAGTAGTAACTTTTATATGAAATGCTCTACAGAAAACAGGCAAAAGAGTGATAGTGAAAAGACAGATAGAAAAATGGCAAACTAAAATCCTGTAAAACGTGCATCATTAAGCAGAGGATATTCTCAAATATTACCTCTGAGAAAGATCTCTCAGTAAGTTTGACATTAGCAACAATTTCTAGTCTTTTCATAATAGTGATGCCTTTGGGATTAAATCTGCACACCATTGTGATAGACATACAAAACACTGAATTGAGGAACCTAAAGATCTCAGGCTGCTACCAAGTGATGGTCCTTCATGACTTTATCCATGATTCTGATCCTCCAGTCTGACTGTTCATTCAATTTCTTTTCAGGATTTGGTCTAACACACAGCTCTTGCTAAGGCCTGATGTATGCTAGGAGAAGAACCTTTAGGTCAAAGTGGAGCAACACCCACACAGGACACAGGGAACTGCAAGAAATAAGGGCTATTATGCAGCCATTAGCACCTACAGCTTACTGTCTGCATCATCTCCCAGACTTTTGCATACTAACTCTTCAGCAGTTTCTTCAGATTCCACTAAGTTACGGAAACAGTGTAGACTTAACTTTCAAATTTGAAGCGTACATCAAGTTACTCAAAAAAAGCTTTTGATATGGAACCAACAGCTTCCTGATGAGGCTTTGATGCTCCCTGGTGTGATGATATAGGGGGTGCCCACACCTTGATGGAGGAGGAAGGATGAGCAGTCACATCATTGGCTAGGTAAGTGTTTTGCTCATAGGCACATGAGTTAGAGAACTTGTGAGTTACTGAAAAACTTGTGAGTTATCCAAGACTATGTGATGAATTTGTGAATTAATGAAGCAACTAATTACAAAGTTTGTGTGTTGGACAAGTCTGTACAGAGAGCCCTTGTTTGATTTGTTTCTCTACCAAATGAGTTCACGAAATAAAGTTTAACTTATAGAGTACATTGTCCTATAAATTTGAGACATCCAAATTGACCATGACATGCAGTCATTTAGTTCCCCTGAGCACACTGTTCATGACTAGGATTCCTTTATAGAGTTCATACTGGAAACTACAACAAAACACGGTGGAAGTGGGCTATAGCCTAATATAGCATAAGGACAAAGCATGTGCTTGCAGCTAGTAGCAGGGAAACTTTTATTTATCACAGAATTGCAGAATCATAGAATCACAGAATGTTGAAAGGGGCCACAGGAGGTCTTCTGATCCAACCCCCCCACCCCTGCCCCCACCCCAGGTTAAGCAAGGCCACCTAAAGCTCATTGCCCAATACAGTGTCTAGACAGTTTTTTAACATCTCCAAGGATGGAGATCCAGCAACCTCCCAGGGCAACCTGTGGCAGTGCTCAGTCACCCTCACAGTAAAACAGTGTTTCCTGATATTCAAGCAGACCCTCATGTGTTTCACTTCATGCCTGTTGCCTCTGTTCCTATCACTGGGCACTACTGAAAAGAGTCTGGCTCTGCCTTCTTTACACCCTCCCTTCAGGTATTTATATGTATTAATAAGATCTCCCACTGAGCCCTTTTTTTTTTTCTTTGGTTGAACAATCCCAGCTCTTTCAATATCTCATAGGAGAGATGCTCCGATCCCTTAATCATCTTCCTGGCCCTTCGCTGAACTCTCTCCAGTAGCTCCATATTTCTCCTTTACTGTGGAGCCCAAAATGGGACACAGTACTCCAAGTGTGGCCACACCAGAGCAGAGCAAAGGGGCAGGATCACCTCCCTGGTACTGCTGGCAACACTCCTCCTCATGCAGTCCAAGATACCATTAGCCTTCTTTGTGACAAGGGCACATTGCTAGCTCATGTTTAATCATGTGTCCACCAGGACCCCCAGGTCCTTTTCTGCCAACTTCCTCTAATATTTCCATAAAACTGCTGGGTCTGCCCCAGTATGTACTGGGGCCTGGGGTTGTTCCTCCCCAGCAGCAGGACTTCACACTTCTTGTTGAACTTCCTGAGGTTCTTGTCAGCACATTTCTTCATCCTGTTGAAGTCCCCTGGAGGGCAGCATGACCCTCTAGTGTATCAACCCCTCCTCTCAGTTTGATGTCACCAGTAAGCTTGCTGAGGGTACACTCTGCCCCATCATCGAGATAATTAATGAACATTTTGAACAGAATTGGATCCAATATTGACCCCTGGGGTACACTGCTAGTTATTGATCTCCAACTAGACTTTGTGCCGCTGATCACCACCCTCTGGGCCTAGCTGTTCTGTCAGTTTTCAATCTACCTTTCTCAGTATAGACATATTTTTGGTAGATCTATTTGGTAGATTTGCAGCATTTGCGTAATACTTTTGAGTATCACAGTGACATTTAAAATCTTTATGTGGTTTAGCTCTGACAAGCCAAGGGAGAGTTTTGGAGACATATAACTCCTACCAACCTATTTAAAAAGAGTTGGAACTAGACTCACAAAGAACGTCAGTGTGACAACACTGAATGATTTTTTTTTTTCTTTGAGTATCTGATGATATATTATTAGCTTCATTTCCCTCTATTCTACCTTAAAGGATTCTTGAACTTCGCTTTTCTGAGAAATAGCCAGAGTATCCATATCTTTGATATGGATGGATAACCTTTTCCTGTGCTTGACTCTCATATAGTTCCTCCCTTCTATTCACATTTTCCAAGCAGGAGCATGCAGGACTCACAAAATATCAGCCATAATAGCAAAATAACTGAGAAAGCAAATTTACCTCATATAAAAGGCTATCCTTCAATTGGTACAAAAGCAACTCAAACCACTAAAAAACATCATTAGTCACTTACATCTTTTCTTCAGTGCAATCTTTTAAAATGTACTGAGTTTAAATAGTAAAGTGGGGAAAAAAAAGCCAGAGAAAATATACTGGCCATACAATGGAAAGACATAGTACAGCAGGAGATACTCCCGGTGAAACATGAATTCCTGCTGCCTGAGAATTGATAGCTTTCTCTTTTATTTGAGCAACAACCTGGCTGAGCTTGAGCCCTGCAGCAGCACCCAAGGAAGGAGTGAACGATAAGCAGTGGGAGAGTCCCTGCTATGGGGGACAAAAGCTTCTATCTGCCAATCTGACCTGCTGTTTAGGGAGGTTTACAGCTGGCTGGGGACTGACAATGTGGAGGGATTGCCAAGGTTTGTCCAGTCCTACCCAGCAGATGGTTGTGCTGTCATTTAGAGGGACCTCGCCAGCCTGGACAAATGGGCAAAGAGGAACCTAATGAAGACCTACAAAGGGAAGTGATAAGTCCTGCACTTGGGGCTGACTAGAAGCTTTGCGGAAAAGGACCTGGCAGTCCTGGTGAACCACAAGTTCAAGACAAATCAGCAGTGCACCTTTGGGGCAAAGAAGGCCAACAGCTTCCTGGTCTGTGTTACACAGAGCATTGCAAGGAGGTCAAAGGAGATAATCCTTCTCTGCCCAGCACTGGTGAGACACATGAAGTGCTGTTTCTAGTGCTCAGCTCCCCGCGTACAAAAGCAGTAGGAAATACTGCTCCAGCAAAGGGAAATGAAGATAATAAACAAATTGTAGCATCTGACATGCAACGAGAGTTTGAGACAGATGGGACTGTTCAGCCTGGAAAAGAGGAAGTTCAGGAGGAATCTTATCAATACATATGAGTACCTACTGGGGGGAATAAGGAAGATAGATCCAGAATCTTCTCAGTGTTAATCAGTGAAAGGACAAGAGGCAATAGGCAGTTTGAAATATAAAAAAATTCCATGTAGACATCATAAGAGAAAACTTTTTTTATAGTGTACCTGAGCTCACAGTATGGGAATAGTTGCACAGTCTGTGGAGTCTCTGCCCTTAGAGATATTCAAAACTGAAATGGGCACAGTCGTCAGCCACAGACTCTAGCTGACCTTGCTTTCAGCAAGGGGGCTGGAGGAGGTGATCTCCAGAGGTTCCTTTCAACCTCAATGCTTCTGTGATTCTATAAGTCTATTTCAAGATGTTTGCTTTTATGAGTTTACCTGATATGACCTTTTGTGGAGCTCATTATCCTAATAAACCATTAACCTTTGAAATATTCAAGCTAAATTATGGTAAAGGTATTTCAGTTATCTTTATAACCTCATAATGAAATGTACAGTGTTAAGTATTACCACGGTGAGAGCCTCTCCTGGAATATTTTGCTAAGGGCAGCTTTTATTGCTGACCATAGACATGCACATCTTATACTTCACTTCATGCGACAAATCTGGTATACAACAAAACATTACTATAAAATTACAAAATCCTGCAGAGAAAGAGCACTTTCGGAGTAAATTTTCATAAGGCTAATGACCACCGCCTTCCAAAAAGCTTACCTGAAAAAAGTAAATAGAATTTTTTTAACATTCTTAGGTCTGATTTGTGCCTGAAACTAGAAATTCCCAATCTTAATTTGCTTAAGTAGCATCAGTACTGATAAACCAGATCCTAGCTCCATGCTAGATTGATCACATACATAAGAAGATATGTTGGGCAGTTCAGGTAGTAGTTGCATACCATTCAAAAATTACTCGGATAATCAAAGTGGTGGAAGCCCTCGTACATAAGTTATACAGACTGCTGATACTTAAGGTCTGAGAACAAAGAGGAGTGAAGAAAGTATTTTCTTTCATTAGCCATGACAATCCAATTAATGCAGAAAAGAGTTAAAAGTAGCTTTAAAGTTAAAATAAGAGAAGAAGGAAAAGCACTTGGGTCATTTCTGAATCATTCAGTGTATTCCCCAGTTGGAAAAGCTAAAGCTATTAGTATGTCATTCATTTCACAGTATAGTAGTAAATCAGTCCCAGTATAACCTGTTGGTCAGTAAACCAGTGTGTTCTTCATTATTCACACTGCTTGGTCACCGGTTTGGCTTTTTTTTCAATTAAATTGTACTTAAGTTCATGTGACGTATTAGACGTTCCAGTATCAAAGAAAATAGATCTTAACAAGAACTTCAAAAGTTTATCATTCTTTCTCAAGACAGGATCACCTCCACCTTATTCAGCCTTGAAAGTTGTCTGCCCAGTCTGTTCTCGAAAACTTAGAGTAATAATAATTCCACAGTCTCCCTAGACAGTCCTTTTCCATGATTTATGGTTGAAAATCTTTTCCTAATACATAATCTAAATTTCCTTTGCTCTAATTTAAGACTGTTACTTCTTGTTCTATCCAAGCTGACACAGAGAACAGATTATTCCTTTCTTCTTTGTAGCTACCTTTTGCATATCAAAGAGTGCTATTTTATATCCCTTCTAGTCACTTTTTTTCTTCAAATCCTGTCCTTTCTTCAGAGGTCATGTTTTCAAAAACTCTGCTCATTCTTCTTGTTCTTTTCTGCAATTTCTCTTATAAGCCCCATTTTATAGTAATACAATGTTAAGATGATGAATTTTAAAAGTTGAAATCCTTTTAATTTGGAAACCTGACATTGTGTGAATGTCTAGTTTCACATTATTCTAGTTTCATAAGACAATTTCAGGGGCATAGTGTGTAATAAATTTCAAAATAATAGCTTTAAGTTTTATGAAGTTAAGTCACTGCTGGATTTAGCTGCAATAGTTTAAGGTGTTACTGATCCCAGCAGTCAATACCTCAGCCACTCAAGTTGTCAATCCATACCTCAGTTGTAGAGTTTGCCCTCATAAATCAGCCTATGAATGGCAATTGTTGAAATATGAGTGCAGATTCACTTCTGTCAGCTTTTTCTATGACCGCAGTAACCTTCAGCACAGGGGCAGAATGAGCAGCTACAGGCTGCAATGCCTTACATACCACAGCTGTTTGCTTCAGTATGTCCCTCAGAGACCTCTAAGCAATCCTAACTAAATCTATCTTGATGTATTCCAAAAGACTATACTTGCCAAGGATAGGCGTTTGTCACCTCTCTGAAGGCTGATCACTTCACAGAGCAGTTGTGGTCATCAACACTGATTATCTGTCAGCTACTGCCCCAGACAAGTCCTTGCACAGGAGAGTTACTATAACTAGTGGAAATATGGCTGCTTAGATCATATTTTAGCAGCTTCCTTCAGTAACGAGAAAGAGTGATCATCTGATGCAACCGTCATGAAGAACTGGGCTGCAGACACTTTGGGGGATTCTCGCTGTCCCAAAACACTGAGAAAACCTCAGACTCCCAGGCAAAGGGAAATCAGATTTCCAAGAATGGAAGCAGGGAAGTGTCAGCTTTATGCACAGGTGGAAAAGGTGTGAGAAAAAAAATATTTTTTAACAAAAATGATGACTACCATAAGCTGAAACAGAATTAATGATGTAATAGTGTTAATGATATTATTTTGTTCTAATATGACCACCCTTCACTGGGCATGTGCTGGATTTAAGAAGTCAATTCAATCACTAAAAAGGAAATTTAAAAAATACATTGTTTAAAACACTAAATTGACATTCATGCAAACATCTAATTCTTAGACTTGTCACTTGATCATTTCTCAAACAAACTTACTTTGACATTAAGGGGAGTTTGCTTAGAAAAATGAGGTGAAGTCTTATTGTTTGTCTTGAAGCAAAAGAACTGACTGTTATTCCAGTAACAGTCTCTTGAAATGTTTTCATCAGATATTGCTGGAAAGAATAGAAAGAGATCTGTATGAACAGGGGTAGCATAGAAAACAAAACTTCAGGATGTTATTATCCAATCTTGTTTTCTATCCATTGGCAGTATTAATATAGTAGTTCTTTCAAGTGATATAATGAAAGGGTATACTTAAGTCCACTTCAGTACTTGCTTTTGTTACAGTATCTGCTTCCTGAATAAAGTCTGCGTATATATACTCAACAGGAGAAAGATGGAAATGAAGCTAGACTTTTCTCAGTGGTAACTAGCAAAAGGCAAAGAATGATGGGCACAAGTTGAAATATTTAAAATTAAACATTTTTTTAAAAAAAGGGTTTTTTACTGTGAGACTGATCAAACACTGGAACAAGCTGTGCAGAGAGGTCGTGGAACCTCCTCCCTTGGAGATATTAAGGACCGTGCTGGGCAATGTGCTCTAGGTGACCCTATTCTGAGTCGGGGGATTGGACTAGATGATCTCTAGATGCGTCTTTTAACTTCAGCCATTCTATGATTTGGTGTTTCTGTGGATATACGGCATTCAAGTATGTAATTCATTTTTGCCACCTGAAATTATGGGACCCTAGGTGAAATGCAGCATAACACATGACACAGAATTTCATTCAGGGATTATGTCTTTCCTCAAATTGAGGGATTGCATCTGCAGCCCTCAAAATGTATTTGCCAGAGGATAAGAACCATACCAGGTCCTGCTATTCTTTCCTTACCACAGTTGTCAATAATTAATGTGTGGTTGTAGATTTCTGAACACAAGCAGATCTTTCATGTCCTCTTAAGTGCTGCTCAATAGGGGAGAGAAAATATCATTAGTGTGCATGGTTCACTCAGAGCTATGGGTTCAGTTCCCTGGTTTGCTACTTGCTTTGCAAATGCTGAATTTTAATAATGACCACTACATCTATGAAGAAGTAGCAGCAATTCTCAGTATCAGGTTCTGCTCCTTTAAGGCCTGTAAGGACATATGGGCTTTTAAGCATTGCATGAGGAAACTGATGTCAGATTCATGCAATTGAACATGACGTAAAGTGAAAATGGCAAAAAATCATAGAATCATAGAATCATAGAATGGTTAGGGTTGAAAAAAGGTCGAATATGATTTCCACTTTCACAACTTCAAGCGCAACAACTAAAATGTAAGACAAATTTAAGAAAGTGAGCTGTTAAGTAGAGGTATGTAAAATAATTACAGTAAAATATGTGATCATATTATTTCACTAGTATGCACCATTGGTATTAAACTGCTATGAGACAAGTGTAACTCATTATGAGCATGGACTTATGAACATTTTACGCAACTAGTATATGTGTCCTGTGATTTTAAGGTTGATAAAGTTTGTTCTGTTATTGCATTCTCTACATGTGATTTGTCATACATTGAATGGAGAAATATTATAAAACACATTGATTTTTTCCCTTCTAAGTGTTCTTTTGTCTTCCACAAAAATGCTTTCCACTGAAAACTTCATGCAAAGCAGTACTCTACTCAGAGAGAAGATAATGCATTTTTCTATTGATCGTGCTCATAGGCATTCATGAGCGTTACTTGGTCATTGCCATAACTGTTGATCTGACACAATCACACACACTACAATCAAAAAATGAACCTTTTAAGCCATTAAACTTGCATCATCCACTAGGGACCTATTTCTTCTATTACTGAAATTAGGTGAAATAACACCGTTTCTCTTACTGTCTAAAATTGATTTGAAAATGGTGAGTAATCACAGAAAATGATCTGAGATTGCACAGCTAAATTCTAAAATGTCTCAACAGAACAGAGATCTTTTCAGCAATACACAGTTTCCAGGGAGGTTGAAACCCATGATATGTTTTCAGACCAAAATAATGCAAGCGTAGACTGAAGTTACTGTGCAGATTATTCCATCAGGAAGGTCAACAGGAATTTAGTTTTACAGAAGATGCAATTGAGATGAAGAAAGAATCAAATCCCTCTGTCCTTGTTCTGTGATCCACAATCTTCAAGTGAGTGAAGTAGACATAAATCTAGCTTCCTGTGACAATTCTTCTTAACTAAAAGAGTCTGAGTCTGTTCAAATGACTCCTTCATTTTGCCTCAGTTTACGAATCTTGAAGACATTGCCTATTTACAGTGTCTCTGATGCTAATCAAATGGCAGAGAGAAAATGTTTGTCATAAGTATGCTAAATGATACATATTTATTGTTCTCAAACGTGCATTTGGGACTTTAATCTTCATATTATGTGGATAAAAATTCACTGTATTTGTTCTTTATCTGTCACACCACAGGTTTATTCTG
Source organism: Ardeotis arabs (assembly GCA_011801015.1). Classification (NCBI taxonomy): domain Eukaryota; kingdom Metazoa; phylum Chordata; class Aves; order Otidiformes; family Otididae; genus Ardeotis; species Ardeotis arabs. The sequence goes on from JAAGAY010140104.1 coordinate 119,060, forward strand.
TTCAAGATGTTCTCTGTGTGTGTCATTGATGAAGTCTCACCTTTTCTTGATGGAGTGCTACTGATAATTTCTTTTCCACATAATCTTTTTTCTGAAGATTTAATCTGAATACAACAACTTTCAGAATATATAGACCTGTTAAACCAGTGAGAAACATGTTACTTCCAATCCTGAAGAATCTTGCCAGTTTGATAAGGTTGTACTTCATATTTAGTTTCTCCAAAATCCTAGTGTGGAACCTCCTTCTACAGCAACAAGACATGAAGCTAAACCCTAAGCTGAATTATGATGCTCATCAGAAAAACAGCTGAATTCTCTTCTTTTCTGATCACCTTCTGGGTTTGATCACGTCTCTAAGCTACCAAAAGCAAATAAATCTCCAAAACAGGACACAGACATTGCAAATAAGGTAGTTATAGGTGCCTGAAATTGTATGCAGTACTTTTTTTACTTGAAGAAGAGAAAAGGAAGGTGGAGTAAAGCAAAAAAAAACCCTATATTGATTGAATTTGTTAAAGTATATAATTGTTATATATGAGGGCACTCATCAGCTGAAAAGCTTTACGGTCATCACAGTTAAGGTCTGAGTTCCAGGCACCTGTTTGCCTATTGCACTCAACAAACCTGACTTAGGCCTCCAGTTTTCTACAGGAAGTATGGAAAAACATAGTCACCTGAAAATGGGTTTGTATCACCAAATATATTGAGCAGGGCCTGAAACAAATTTACAGGGTACATTGGGAAAGTTGTATTTTAAATCTTCACCATCTCCTGGATTTAGGCATCTTTATAGGGTCACTCTTATCCTATTCTCAGCCAACAGCTGTGCTTTGTCACCTGGCACTTGCATCAGTCTTCACCATCTAAGGAAGTGAACAGTCTTCTTTTCTTACTCTAACACAGGATGCTATAAACAAGCATGTATCAAATAACAAGTTAACACATCTCAATCCAATCATACTAACCATTATGTAGGGTGTCATATTTTGAAGATCAGCATACTAGAAATAGATCTAATTCTTTTCTCAATCTGAGTCTTGCTGCACTTACAATTCAGTATTTTATTATACAGTCATATTCCCACTGACTTTAATGGGAACAATAAACATTCAGATTCATGTACATTTTCACAGGATAATGTGCTGAGATTAATTTTTCCCAGCATCCTTCCTCTATAGCATAGATCCTATAAAAACTTACTGGAAGAGATTTAGGTATGTAAAACATTTAGTTATATACATATCTAACAAAATATCCCATTAACGTACGTAAACTACCCATGAGTAGAGGAATTAGACATGATATATTATTTCTTCTCTTATGTATTTCTGGACTATTTCTCATGCTTCATTATGACTAGAATATTATTCAGGAATATAGTAATAATGGAAGGCTGGATTGCCTTTTTGTTACAATACTATTCATTTAATCATGGTATCCTACATAAACAAATAAATGAAAAAGTTTTCTGATATCAGAATTTTTAGTTTTCAGAGGGTCCTTATTTCTGACCTTGGAAATACCAGCCTATGTTTCAGGGAAATTCAATCGTAAAATCATAGAACCATGAATCATAGAACAGTTGGAAGGGACCTTTAAGGGTCATCTAGTCCAACCCCCCTGCAAGGAGCAGGGACATCTCCAGCCAGATCAGGTTGCTCAGAGCCCCATCCAACCTGGCCTTGAATGTTTCCAGGGATAAGGCATCTACCACCACTCTGGGCAATCTGTTCCAGTGTTTCACCACCCTCACTGTAAAAAAAATTTTCCTTATATCAACTCTGAATCTACTTCCTTCTGTTTTAAAACCATTACCCCTTGTCCTATCACAACAGGCTCTGCTAAATAGTTTCTCCCCATCTTTCCTATAAGCCCCCTTTAAGAACTCAAAGATCACTCTAAGGTCTCCCCAGAGCCTCCTCTTCTCCAGGCTGAACAGCCCCAACTCTCTCAGCCTGTCCTCATAGGAGAGGTGCTCCAGCTCTCTGATCATCTTCGTGGCCCTCCTCTGGATCCTCTCCAACTAGTCCATGTCCTTCTTATGCTGGGGGCTCCAGAATTTTACCTGTTTAATGTTGGTAGAAGTAACACATGCAATTCCTCCTCAATTGCAGCAATGCTGTACTTTTCAGTCACAAATACACTAGTTCAAGATAAGGTATTTAATCTCCTAATGCTTTGCTTTTACTAGTTTATAGTACAGATCATCAACATTTTTCATCATATTTATTGCTGTGATTATTCATTTCTATAGCTCTCAGCTTAATCTATATAGACAGTATTTATTTCACCTGTCTAGTAAATTTTGTATCTTGTACAGACTAAGAAGTTGCAAGGTTTGTAGAAATTTCATGAAAATGTTTAATTTTGTTTAATAATATTTATTTAATTAGTCTTCACAAGATTCCTATTAAAAGGACTTACTGGACATCGCAATGTATCCTACGGTTTATTAAGTTCTTAAGTGAATTTATAAGAGGTAAGCATGTAAAGATTGTTAACACCAAGATCTCAGGCCTTGGACTTAATGGCAAAACTATTTTTCTCTTCTCCACGGAACTTGTCATTCTGAGAATTATGCAGAGAAATTTTGGAGATGTGAAATGAACATGAGTATAAATGTTGGGGATTTTTCCATTAGTAAGTGACATAAGGAATTGAATGAGTGCTCCTTTTTCATATGTTTCAGTTTAATGTTTTATTGCTACAGTTTTCATGTATTTAGCAAAGTAGTGAAACAAAATACTCAGCTAAAGAAGAATCATATATATACATGTAGCAGTATAGTAAATCTTACAATTAAAGAAATACAAATTAAGAACTTTGCATTTACTTGACTGTGATTAGAAGAAGTCTGCAAGGAATTAACCCATTTCTCCAAAGACAGAGACTTCTGATCAACAAAGGGGTTTTTCTGAGGTAATTATTATATTAATTGCCTTAACCCGACATACTACTGAAGGGGTTTTTGGCAACAGGATGTAGAATTATTTTTCTTGAGATGGACAGGGTTGGACAAATCTGGTTGTAATAACTTCTAATGCTATTTCTGAGACCCAAAGAATATATCTGGGAGGTGTCCTACACTAATTAGTTCCTGTCTTCAATTTCCTACTTTAAATTCCACATGTTATAGGGAGGATTTGTCCAATGGGATTTATTTAAATCAATCAACTACAGCCTTTTTCTGAGAACAAAAGAAAAAGATACTTTTACAGCATGGTTCATCTCATTGAGAGTCTAAAATAGGTTGAATGAACTGTGTCCTACAGTTCTGTCTGCTACTACAATGGATATCTAAGTGTCTAGTTGAAATGGAGACACCTGCACTATAGATATCTATGGTCAGGTGAGAAGAACACTACACTAGATTTCTTTCTTATCAGAATATAAGGAAGCTTCCTTTTGTAAACTCAAATATAATAATATGACACTTAATTGACACTGCTTTACTAAGAAGTTCTCACTTAAAAATGCACCCATAAAGAAATTAAATTAATAGTTTTGTGTGTTGTCATTATTTATGAGGAGTTTCCACCAAAAATCAGTAAGAAGAGGTAATTTTTAGTTCCAAGCTCTGCTATGCTCTAAAAAGTCTCCACCAGGAATCAAGAACTGTTCTTGGAGATGGAGAAAGGCAAGCCCAAGATCCAACCATTAATTCTTTTTCTGGAGTTGCAAGTAGTAATGTTACGCTTACAAAACAGTCATGAGCTGAGAAATGACTGTATACTGAGTCTACAGGAATTAATGTAGGATTGTGTGTTTTCCTCTTTTATTTGGGAGATAACACAAATAATTTGCAGAGTCAGCATGACCACTTGGCAAACTACAATATAATTCATCTGTTAAGCAACAGCACAGGAAAGAAATCAGATGCAAAGGACATTCACAGTCTTAGCTAAACATTTGCCTTTTCAGAATGAGAAATAATTTTGTTGCCTCGCTCTCAAAATATGAACTGTAGAGAACTCTATTCTCCCTGTATTTTCTGAATTTGTAACTTCTTTTTTTTTTGTGCATGCTTTCTCCATCTCATTTTAAAATAAAACCAAGAACTTGGGTTCAAAATAATATTTTTTACTCTATAATTGATTTTCCCAAGGTTGAAAATTATATGAATTAATTTTATATACAGAAAATCTTCTAATCTTATAATAGTGCAGAAGAGATTTAGTTATCACATCAAGAAATGGAAGCACCTGCTGTGTGCAAATTAAAACAAATTTGCTATTGCATTAAAGGATAAGTAACAGTAATGGCAGTAAAAAAATAGTGTTCTGTAATTTAGATATAAAGTGGTAGTCTTCATATTTAATGACTAATCATCAAACCAGAATTTAAAAATAATAGCAATAAAATTACTCTAGTAAATTATTATTTATAAACAGTATTAATGATTTTTTTCAAGCTTTTTTTACAAAAGCTCTACAACAATTGCTTTAGCTAAATAACTTTTTCACATTGTAAAATATTCTTTCTTTGGGGAAGCTACTTACAGTAAAATCCTCAGTGGGATGCACTATTTTCAGATTTTGGATTGTTTTCTTTACTTTCCTTATCTTTGACTGTGCCCATAAAGTCAGCCTTAGTTTAAATCTTATGTTGAAAATGGACGCTAAACCAGTACCAAGTAGTCTAGAAGCTAGCAATTCCATACACATAAAGGGCATGATGAAACGTGAATGGCAAGAATTTAACCTCTATAATGGCAATTTTTCTTCTCTTTCCATAGCACAAGTAATGATTTTATCACTGTAAATAGTCCTAATAATTCCATTAGAAGCTGCATTCATACCTCTGAAAGCAGAACTTAACAATGATATTGAAGTGACATGGACAGTAGAAATACATCCTGTATTTCTCAATGCTTCTCTGACTTTGGAAATCATTATGGAAATAATTTAGTGTCCTGGTTTCAGCAGGGATGGAGTTAATTTCCTTCTCAGTAGCCGGTGTGTTTTGGATTTCATGTGTGAAGAATGTTGATAAAAATATTCTGATGATACGAGTTGTTGTTAATGAGACCAAGGACACTGTCTGGCTTTCCAAGTCTCGTTAAAGTCTTGTTAACGTGCAGATGCGGGAAGCTGGGCAAAAGACAGACAGAATAATTGATCCAAACTGGCCAAAGAGAGTATTCCATGCCATAAACGTCATGCTCAGTATA
>JAAGAY010140105.1:0-22061 GCA_011801015.1 Ardeotis arabs
TTTTGCCCGTGACGGTAACTTTAAGGATTTCTCCCTGTCCTTATCTCAAACCTCGAGCCGTTTTTCTTCTGTTATCTCCCCCTGTTCTCTCGGAGGGTGGGGGGAGTGAGAGAGAGACTGCGTAGTCTGGTCCCAATCCGGGCCGAACTACAACACCCTCTTTCCTCTGTGTTGTTTGGGGCAGGGAAGAAGGTAGAGATAGTTTGAAGTGAAGTTTTGATTTGAAGTTCAGCCTGGGAATAGGGGAGGGTTGGGAGGGGAAGTTGTTTTTGTTCTCTCATTATCCTGCTTTGGTTTTAATAACAATAATAATAATTGTTTTCCCCAAGTCGAGTCTGTTTTGCCCACAGGAGTAACTTGAATGATCTCTCCCTGCCCTTCGCTCAAACTTTGAGCCTTTTTTCTTATATTGTCTCTCCCTGTTCCCTTGGAGGGTGGGGGGAGTGAGAGAGAGACTGCGTAGCTTGGTCCCCAGTAGGGCTAGTGGTTTGAGAGCCAGGTAAGCACTCCAGTTTCCCACTTCACATCCCTTTCTGCTATTTTGATCAAGATTCTCAGCCTCCCAGGCCAGTGCTTTGGACCTTGATATATGGTTTCATTTTCCCCACATAGAAGTGACAACAGTCTGGGTTTCTTCCCAAATCAAGTGAAGCAAATTTCTTCCGCTCCTTACTGATGACTGTATTAGCATTTCCCACACAACTCTCAGCTTAATCAGAAATATAAAACTTAGCATCATCATATTCCAGCAACCAATTAGCCATCTGGTCTGTGTAACTTCTAATTTGACAATCTTAATATTCTTGAACTAAAACTCTATGCTTAAAAACAGAATTGATATACAGCAGAATCTACTCATCAATGACAAAGTCAGTCTAACTGCAATAGTCTGTTCCACAAAAACTGGAAATTTGGCCTCATGATAGAGAAAAATGATGCTCAGAATTTTACCATTGCATCTGCTATGACCTTCAGCTACGGCGGTGAAGGAGGAGAGGAAGAAAAGCCATAAAGATAAAAACCAGGGCAGCAGTAATATTTGCTGCCAGATTTCACATCGCTGTCAGCTTTTACAGTACAGCAATATAATTATGTAGTCTAGATTTCATACAATTTCATAACTACTCTTTTCTCACTCATCAGTAGGCTTCAGATCTGTGGAAAATATTAGAGTATAACTATTTTTCATGGCATATTATTTGACAAAATATCACTGTCACAGCTCATTTAAGGCATAGCAGTATGATTAAAGCATACTGAGGGTTTTGACATGTAACTTAATTTTCACAAATATTGTAATTGTTACTCATAACATTACAAACTAGTTTAAACCAACATCAGGGCCTAGAATTTAATTCCCTAAAAGTTATTAAGTAGATACCACAAGATATTTCATCATTATGGAAGCCCACCAGTTTGAAATAAAACAAAATATCACCTTTCAACTGAAAGTAATATAGCCATCATCAGCAAGGGAGTGGCAAGGAAATGGAAGTACAAAAGCACATAAACACTCTGGAAGAGGTTTTCAGCGCGCTCTAAATTCTTGCATCCAACAGCCCAATGGAGAAAAAATAAAATAAAATAAAATAAAATTAACCAAACACAGAAAATACAACAACACATGCCCAGTGGTATTCGCTGTTAGGCAAATGGACTAATGAGTTTGATTAGCACTGGTCAGATAAGAGGTTTATGCAGGATTTTTACTGGCTAACGTTTTGACCAAAACTTTAGAGACTCAAGTTAATTTTTCAAAAGGAAATTTCTCTACATTTAAATGTCAAGCATAGGTTAAAAATTATTTTATTTTTAAATAACTCAGTTTTGAATACACTGTTACTCAAGACATTCTTGAAGCCCAAGGCTGTGCTTCTCCAAGGTCAGCTCCTGTGGTCATCAACATCTCTGCTACAATGCCATTGCCTCTGCCCTGCCCCTAGCTGGAAAGTATGGCAGCAAAGAGGAAGAAAGAAAACTCTTTCCATGCTGTTTTCTAGTGTGAAAACAAGTAGGAATAAGAGATACTTATAATTTCTCAGCTTGCAGATACAATTCCAGCTTACTAAAGTAACAGCTTCTTTTTTTAAGTGCCATATCACACTATTTCAAGTAGAGAGTGTACACAAAAACAGATAAGTGATAATAACCAAATTTAAAAGAAAAAAAACAAAAAAAAAAGAAAAGAGGTTTAATCACACATAAAATGTATAGGTAGGTACACAAACAATCAAATAGTGCATTTTGAAGATCAGAGTGTGCTTCTGTGTTGAATATATATCTCACATGTTGACACAAAAGAGGATGAACAAGAGTTGTTAATCTTCTCCCTCCTCTTCTGGCCACATCCAAAATCCCTTCAGGCCCTCATGAACTACAAGCTTACCGAAAAAAAAAAAAAAAAATCAGAACTAGGAGATCTAGCTTAGAAAGCAATGTAAAAAATACAGTGTTGATGGGCCATTTTCCAAACACCCGTTTTGTACTGATACGCTTGAATAATATAGAATAACTATGCTGGGCATGGCCCTGCCTCTAACCTCCCCACAGTCACAGGCAACAGTAACAACAGGGTGTGCAGAATATCTAACTCACTAAACACCCTGTGATAACACTATCACTTTTAGTACAAAAGCTGTAAAATCTACAGTATGTCAAAGATCAAGTTATTAGTAATGTCGCAAGTGCTTATGCAATAGTTAACAATGTACAAGTATTTGAAAAATATACCACTGCTGCATGAAGGGGAACTTAAAAAAAAAAAAACACACAGAGGAAGAAAAAAAAAAAAAAAAAAAAAAAAAAAAAAAAAAAAAAAAAAGCCTGTAGATACAACAAAGCCTCTAGTTGTAAATTTAACTCTGAATAAAAGAATAAAACACACCAACTAGGCACTCAATAAGTTCTTCATAACCATTAAAAGCACCAAAACATGCCATTCAACATGGAGAAGGAGATAGGTTGAGTTTGAACTAGTCACCCCTCTCATCCTTTTGCTTTTTGAGACCCAAGGAGTTTGACAAGCCACCAGCATCAGCTGGTCAGCTCGATTCCTGAAGCCAAATGCCAGCAGTGACCAGCCCAGCCACCATCTCTTGTACCTGACAACACCAGAAAGCAGCCACCCTGCTACAGGTAACCAGTCACTTTGTGAAAGTGGCTTAGCAGGACTCCAAAGGCCAGTGACTGTTCTTCACCCTCTTCACTGAATCAAGACAAGAAAGAACTGACTCTGATAAGCAGCTGTGCATATTTAATTGCTTTTTTCTTTTCTTTCAACCCCAAATAAACCCACCCTTGCCTGTGGGTTTAAGGCAATCTGCAAAAGGAAGTCTATGTCTGCAAGGGGAAGAGAAGAGCATGAAGCTAATGGAGGGGGAAAAGTTGTCCTGGCCCTCACTGAGAGCTAAAGGAAACACAGTGCAAACAAGTACAATCAGTTAATTTGCTATCAAGTTTAATTCCAAATTTTGCTAAAGACACCTGCAATATCCAATACTGTCACCATAAAATCAAGCTTGGAAGTGGAAGGTTGCTCCTCCTATACAAATCCAGGAAGTGCACCTTGAAACAACTTATGTCCTCTGTTAGCGTTGGAGTTACCCCACATCCAAGCCCATATTTTGCAGTCATAAGTAATCGTTCTCCTTCCCTTGCCACTGTCCAAAACATACCCCAGCTCACCCATTGTACAGGACAAAACGCTCACTGAGTACTCGCTTTGTCCTTCCTGTCTGACATATTTGCCTCCAAACACTGCTCTGAAGACAAGATGATCTTTTCCTTCTGCATTTCTACAGCACTTGCTCAATATACAAGATACTGAAACATTATAGAAGTTAACTCTCACTTTAAAAATATCTAACAAGAAAAAAATTTCAATAAAAGTCTGTTATTACAAGTACCCAGTCATGGCCCAGACTGACAAAAAGTAAGAATCTATAAAAATATTCATACAATATAATTGTCTAAATTTCAAAGTCTAACAATAGAATAAATTAAAATAGGCTCCAGTGGATGAAATTTTCTGGAGTATTACACTGGATTACTAACAGCCTTTTTATATATGCAGAGAATATTTCCTTGATTTTAAATTACTCAAACAGACCACTCTAAAATCCAAGTGCCCAAGTAGGAAATTCAACAAAGTTAAAACAATGCTTGTTTTCATTCTCCTGTATACAAATGAAAAAGTAAGCATGACAGGAAGAACTGCTTGATCTCTTTCTCTAAAGTCAGTAAATTGGATGTATTCTTTTAAATTATCATGGGGAGTAGTATTTAACTTTTTAAATGAAACTATTTGTCTATATATTAGACAAGTGTTCCCATAGGAGTGTGTATCTGAATTTCAATTTATATACAAAATTATTTATGACATTCTTTATACTTTCAATTCAGCAATGACCTACTGGCTACTTGCAAGGAAATTAAGAGCAAAAATGTTATTATATCAAAAATTTATGTTTCCCATTATTCTTAGTAGTAAAAATACAAAAAAAAAGATAATTAATGTTAAGCTATCCATCTGCTTAAATAAAAACATATAGAAGTACATTATATAGTCCTGTTAGCAAAAAAAAGTGGTGTTAACTAACGGGAATGAATGTCTTCAGAAAAATTCCTGATATTCCAGGGCAAATAAACTTAGAATTTACTTGAAAACAAACTTACAGATTCTTACATAAATTGTTGTCAAATCTGGTTATTACAAAACAAATTGATTTAAATAAGTTCTCTGCACTATACTGTTGTTTTACAGTTTTCATGCATTTTCAAAATATTCATGCAAGAGAGCATCACTGTACTTAATCCCCAAGTTCAAAGAGAAGGCACAGATGGGCTTACGTCAGGAGTACTGATTTATCTGTAGTGCCTTTTTTTTAGATGCTCTAATATTTAAGGGCATTTTAACGAAGACCTATATGTGCAACAGCACAGCTACAATGAACTTAAACCCCCGCTGAACAGAGAGGACTTTTGCAAACCTGCTTCCAAAGACTCACACTGGGAACTAAAACTCAGTTATGTCTACTTAGCAGCATCTCTTCAACAGTTTAATTTAAATTACCTAGAAACACTAATTAAAGTGTGATTAAACTCACTAGAATAACTCAGTTGCAGAGGCAGGAACACGACACAATTCTCCATTCCAGGAATCCACTGCCCTAACAATACCTGACCTTCCCTTTCCTGCAACCTTTTGCAATAGCTAGAAGCCTTATAACTAACTTAAACAACAACAGAGATTGAGGCATCTGTTCAAAGAGCATCTTGTGCCATGTAGGACCATCAAAACATTTATACAAAAAGAACTAAATTAAACTATAAGTGCAAACCTTAAACCTGCCCAATTTTAGCGCACCTGACAGCAGTTTTAGTTATATTCTTTCAAATTTGGTTGTGAAGAAATACAGTTTCCCACAGTTTTGATACAAATACCTACTTTATCATGACAAATCATCAACGCTTACATGGTTCATGAGCTGATTGAACCAGAGCTTTCTGAAATATTACAAAAATCCTTCCCACTGGAGCTTACAGTAACCGACAGTAGTCATTCCTCACCACCTACCGAGCCCAGCAGCACGAGGGCACTGTACTTGGACAGCAGGAAAACCGGCATTACCAGCTCTGCTGTATATCCTTAAAGACCTTCTAAGTCCATTGATATTTGGCAGGCCATGGATGGAAAACCAGCTTAGCAGAAAGACTGAGATGTGGTGTTATCAGAAGCATAAAAAGACAAAATTTCCTTGGCCTCCTCCTAAATAATACATAGATATTCCAAAATTTGTTTAGTGTAAATCCCTCTGTCTCCACAGCTCCTCTTGCACTATGAAGGAGAATCTTTCCAAATCGAAGGAAAAAATGCAATTTTTCTTCCCCTATATTTCCAGGAGAGAATACAAAAATCAGCCTAACACCAGAAAGAAAACATGATCTATATACAGGTTTGTTCATGCGCTGTAAACATGCTGTCTTATTTGCCAGCAAACAATGTTCTCCCCACTTTCTAGAAACTGCATTGTCTTCTTTAAAAGACCAGATTGGAAAAAACAAGTCGGGGACAATAAGCAAACAGAAAGTCACATGCAAAGTTATGAAAGGACCAAAAAAACAAGGTGAAACTTGCTGTCTTATTAATCTGCAGTAAGGCGCTGGCTGGAAGGCTGCCAAGTTAGTTAATCCAAATACACAAACAAGTTAATGATGACCTGAGGGAGCAACACTGGATTTACACATTGAAGGAAACACCATGCAGGCAAATGTTAAGAAACTGCATGTATTTCAGAGCTCTATGCTATTATTTTAAAAGATCTTTAATTCACCAGATGGAACCACGTAATGAACACAGAGAAGCGGAGCCTCCCTGAGGAATCCTATTGCAGCCTCTATTCCCATCACAGGGTAGGAATTCATAACAAAAACTTAGAAGTAAAACTACGAAGTACCCTGATTATAAGTGCTGCTGGAATACCCTACCATTGCACCTTCTAAGGACCAAAATGGCTTATTGTGTTCAGCAAGTTCACATAATCTAAACAAGAAACACTTTAATTTTTTAAATTATCAGAATGTAATGGAGAGATAAAAATCATGACCTGCTGTGAGTTTCCATTCAAGCTAGAATTTCCATAGTTTAACAACAGACAGTAGAAACCTGAATTCTCTAAAAAAGAAGGAATGGTATTTGTTCACTTCTGGCTTTAAAGATGCATAGGAAAACATTTTGATTCCCAGTCAACTGCTGATGTTAAGTAAAAAAAAAAAAAGTTGTCAGCCTCTCTGAAAAGTGTGAAACTATCCACCTTCTGAAAATGTTTTTGAGCTTAACAGTCAAAAAAAAAAAAAAGGCATTACTTCTAGTTTCCTAAGTAGAGAGATCAGTTTACAACCTAAAGACCGTATCAGACTACTTATATAAACACAGGACAGAGAAGTCTACAAATCCACTGACAAACAATTCCTAAAATAATTGTATCGTGTATTGCATTTTTCCTTAGCATTCTGTTTAAAATAATTCTCTAAAATCATGGTAAAAAAGGACAAATATCTTGCCACTTTGACCCAGAAAAAAAAAAAAAATTGTTTTCAAGTTATCGGAAAATATCTGACATGAACAGTATCACTATGTCTTTTTGCTACTACCTTCAACAACATTCATATGCTCCCTTGCATTTTTATTTCGTTTTATTTCAGTTTTATTTCATTTTGAAGATACAGTAGAAAGAACGCAGAACTAAATCCAGTACTGATGGTTGATTTATTATGTATCAAGTGTCTCCCCACTAAGGCAACCCTTCTGCAGAATCAGGCAGTTCATAATCCAGCTGCAAAAAAAAAAAAAAAAAAATTCCTATTCAACAAGAACAACTGGATTTTCTGTCAACACTTTTTATTGTAAAGTAATCTCAAGTACTCTCAAAAAATGTGTATTTGGTTGTGTGCTGAACGATCACCCTTATAAAATATATTCAAGTATTAATTCTTTAAAAGGAGTTTCTTCTCCCCCTTCTTCCTTCTCACTGCTATGCCAGGCAGTAAAACATCTACAACTACATCTATGTAGTTGTATTGGTTGCGTACAGAGATTCGGCTGTCATTCAGGACAAGTTCACTTGTCACAAATCAGTGGTGGTATAATTGGCCTGCAGGAATGAAAATTTCTTATAACAATACTTAAAATATTATTTTAGTGAGTGTAAGACACCCACACTGTCTGTTTAGGCAGCACTCATTAGCCACCATCAAGTCTGAACCACAACTAATGAAACAACAATTACTATTCTTTCCTGAGAACCCGCTTGTCCTGATTCCCAGTGCAGGGTGTGTATGGTAGGAAGGCTGAGAAAACTTTGTCACCAGCTTGCACGTTCTACAGCCACCTCTTCAGTCCCACCAGGACAAATTGGAACCCAAGGATAACAGACTCGTCCATTCCACATTAACCGGGGAAATGCTTGATCTCAAACATTGTTACAATACTTTGATGTGACATTTTATGGAAAAGGAGGTTAAGAGAAGTAAAACACCTGGGAAAGCACCTGACTTCTAGTTTAGTATAAAATTATAGATATTTAGAACTTGTTTTCAGTCACTTATTTCAGGCTTCTATCAATCCAGAATGCATCTCCAATGCTACCACTACTCTGTCTCTGTTTTGCTGCTTTCTGATTCACCTGTGAATAACATGCACACAGCCTGAAAGTTTGCTTTCTATCTGCAACATGAAAGAGAGCCATTGATAACCTAAAACTGTTTGATGACCCAAGACCACTAAACCCACATTCTTCCACTGCTACCAAAGACCTGACACCACCTTCCTGCTCTTCAGCCAGCTTCACACAGGAGATAAAAAACAGTAAATAAGAAAAATCCCAAACTCTCCAATACTCAGCCAGAGTAAAGGTTCGCGTAGTACAGAATCCTATCTTCAGGAGAGCCAGGACAGAAGATCTAATACACACAGAAGATAAGACAAGTAAAAATTATTTCCTCCTCCAGAGAGGAGGAAAGCAGTACAGCATCTCTTTGAGTTGGACTGACTCTGGACTATCACCAGTAATAGCGATAGATTTTAAAAGTTCCTCGTTGAGTCCATTTTATTGTTTTGACTCTTCACAATGTCTTGTGAAAATAAGTTTTATAACTTATGCTAGGTGTAAAGCACTTTTTTTGCATTGTGTTTGGTACCTCAAACTCTCAGAAATAGTGAATAAATTATTTCATATTCATTTCCTCACACTATTTATAGTTATCTTTCATGCCTTCCTTCAAGCATCTCTTTTCCAAACAAAAATTAGCTTATTTACTTTTTTTTTTTCTTTTAATGAGGAAACCATTTCATATTTCTGATGTTCCTGTTACCTCTCTTTTCATTACACTGGCTAAATACCCCAGGAGAGTTAGTATTCTATCAGTCTCAGAAATGAAACAAACATTCAAGCATTCACAGAATTCGGCAGGGAAGGGAGGGGGGGAATAATTTTGCCCAGGATTTTAGAAACAGGCTGTGGATTTTTCCATTTCCTTTCTGTCTCTACAGAAACTCAGGAACTTCCCAGCATTTCAGCAAGTACGTAGGAGTCAGGGCCCAATCCCTGCCCATACACAATAACTGGGTCACAAAATTCAACACCCATCACATCATATGACTTACACCGGGTGGAGGAACAAGGGTACATGCTCTACTTCTGATTACAAGATGTTGTATCTCTTTCGCCTTTCTTGGTGAGAGAAAAAGCAAGAACCCACAGCCTCATGACCCTACTGTAGAGTTATCCTGCTGGTCTCTTTTTTTTTTTTTTTTTTTTTTTTTAAGCCAAGCTATTTCTTGTCAGCCAAGCCTCAAAAGTGGGCATTTTCTTCATAGCGCAATTCAAAAATATGCTTTCATAATAATATATGGTAAAAGCAAACTGTTTGTAAAGCCAAACACATGTGCATATATATGTTTTTCTATGCTTATCCCAGATAAAAGTGAAGTAAAACCATTTAGAGCAGGATGAGAGATGGCAAAACAGTGCCAAGTGCAGTAACTCCAAAACGCATATGAAAGTAATCACAATCAGAAAAAAATTGTAATGTGAATAACATCATACAGGTTGTCACAATCAGTCATCATCTATGAAATAAACTTATAATATTTTTATACATCTATGTTTAAATACAGATGTATAAGTCTGTTTTCCCTGGCATGTTTCTTGAACATGCCAAAGAAAATGCAAGATCCCCACCTGCAGCTTGTGAATACTCTAGAATGTAACAACCAAGATAATTTACTACAAAAAGCTCTTTCCAGAGTACTTTTTATTCATGGCATAATAGGGAAATTGTTATTTTGAAACAAATTAAGTTTTGACACAAACAACATCTAACTAACTAACTTAAAACCCTAGAGCTATTTGATACTTTCTATAAGATGTTTCTAGCACAAAAGGTTTTTCCATTTTATGGAAGATGTTAATAAGTCCACACATCACACCACAACACTCCATCACATAATAAAGTCCTTCAAATTCAGCACCTGCTTAAGCTAGTCATTACAAGGTACACATTACAATAACTTCTTAATTGATCTAGAAATAAATACAATATTGATGAAGGTGCTAAGAAACACATTTAAGACAGGAAATACCTAATAGAAAACAGAAAAACAAGAGAGAAAGGATTCAGAATGCTCAATAAAATGAAAAATGCCTTCTGTGATTACTCAATGGGAAGCTGAATACAACTATTCACTGGAATTAGCAATGTAAGTTTGCCTTCTTTTCTCTGAATTCTATTAATATACAGACATGACGCAGAATTAGTCTGCACATGCACTTGTACCCATTTTTATTTTGTTTTGAACTGGAACATCTTGTTTTTGCAAATATATTTACAGAGGCAGAGAAATGCAACTACTCCTGCCTTTCCCTAGATGCATCTTCTTTCATCTGCCCTATGTTAAATTTGTGACCAATTCCTATATAAATTGGTAGAAGTTTACACACACTAAAAAGAATTAAGAACCAGCTAACTGTTGATATGACTGTTAGAAAAGAAATTAGCAAATTCCTGGTTTCCGTTCTTGTTTTGTTTGTTGGACCTTATATAATCATAGTTTTGAGTACAATCATACCTTCACGTATTTTTTCCATACCTGATCAACTTGACTACTTGAAAAGAGCAATTTTATTTACATTACAGAGTTGTATTGCTAAAGTGATTACGTTCTATGTTAGAAAACATTCAAATTCTTAACCTCTTTGCATCTGTAACTAACACTATGTGACTTCAGATCCCCGGACTATGAAAGATTTGGGTTGGATACATTGTAAAAACGTTGGGCATTTGGTCAAGAGTTGCGAGAAGGCTCCTTCAGAGCTTTGCTTGTGATTAAGATCTAATTCCAGGCTAACAAACTACATGCTGCCCACCTCTGAAAAGGCAGAAGAGTTTTAACCAGAACTACAAAATTAAGGTATGTACCCTAAAAGCTACAGTGCAATGTCACTTGCAATCCAAAATACTTGTGTACTCTGAGTGCTTAGAAAGCAACCATCCAGCTATGTGACGTGATTTTGGGACTGCCATACAAAGCAGATGCTTCGGAAAGATGCAGAGATCTTCCCTCAGCACTCCATTGCTGAACACAAGACCAGCGTTAAGCTGGAGTCAAGCTTGCCTTCTGGTTTAAGAACAGTGGCTGCCTTGCCTCCATCAAGGTCTTCTTACATGCAGAAAGGGGAGGAAAAAAAAATTAAAAAGGACTATCAGAAGAAATGCATTCATTTTACTTATGTCTCAGGAACATAACCCTCAGGGCAGCATGAGAGAAGGCTTCAAGACATTCATATGAAGATTTAAAGGCTGATCAGAGGTAGGCCCTTATAGATCAACATATTGCTGGTGAGTTAAAGACAGGCAGGACAGGAGCAGACAAGAAAAGGACTTTGAAGGGAGGTCTACTGCCCTGTATACAACTCAGTAAGAAAGACAAATCCTGCAGAAGAAAAGAAAAAGAAGAACGACATGGTACGAGCAACCGCCTTGTAAAATCTTTGCAGCAGAATTGTGTTGCAGACAGAAGCATGACTAGATGCTATTTATTACAAGAGAGACAAATGCTGCAATAATTGACAAAAGAGATTATGCAATACAGAATATTTTCAATGTTTAAATCCATAAGAAAGAATATATCTCATGATTACAGGATTTGAAATGACTAAGACTTAAATATAGCCTTGACATGATGCTGAATTTCAAAAATATTTTCCTGTTTATGAGCTCAAGTGAAAGACGGAATAATGGCATCATTCACAGAAAATCAAGAAAGAACTTAAGAGGAATTTTAGAAGTGGTGATGAAATTATGGTATGAATTGTATTATTCAAGAAAGTAATGGGCTTTTTAAAGTTACAAGTTAAGAATTATTTACTTGAAGACTTATGGTAATAAAGTAATAATACTAATAAAACACTTCCAAGTGTAATTTAATAATAACTTTTTTTTTAAGTTGACAAAATATATTCAGACATCGCAAGCAATGAAAAATTTATTTCATGTTTTTGTAATTG
Source organism: Ardeotis arabs (assembly GCA_011801015.1). Classification (NCBI taxonomy): domain Eukaryota; kingdom Metazoa; phylum Chordata; class Aves; order Otidiformes; family Otididae; genus Ardeotis; species Ardeotis arabs. The sequence goes on from JAAGAY010140105.1 coordinate 12,066, forward strand.
ATATAATCAGTTTTAGCTAGTGACTGTATGTCAGAAGAATCAATCTTAAGCAAGACTGCAATGTAGAAAAAACAGTCTTGAACAATTTATCTCACAATCTGCATCCAAAACATAGGAAAAGGTGAAAGTGCTAGTGTTGATCCAGGAAAACAAGGCACAAATAATTCAGCCTTTCTAAATTAAGATTTTTGTGCACAAAATAATAATAATAAATAATTATAATTATTAATACTATTTTTTAAAGCTTAACAACATGGTTAACAAAAAAAAAAGTTTTTTTCCTTCCCTCAGATCAATCTAGAATTCATTACCTTCTTATTTTTTCTGTACCCCAACAGATCAACTAATACAACACTTTCACGTGCTATTGTCTTCAGTGAGTGAGCAACTGAAAAAGTGGGAAGAGGAAACCCTTCCATTAAAATAATCTTAAAATAGTATCTGTCTCAAATGATCTATTTAAATTAAAAAAAATCCTAGTGCTGTGTTACTCTCAAGTAATGATTTATTGGGGAGGATGCCTCTGTAGCTTCTAAGTTAGGACTGACATTTGAAGAAGACACAACCAGGCGCAAGTAAATTTAACTGAAGTAAGCCTAGTTTTCAATGAAGACAAGAAGGGTACTTCTTTATCACATAAAATTTGGGAGACACGGGTTTTTTCCTACTACACTGATTCCAGTGAAAGCAATGCATGCACAAGAACTTTTAAAACAATGTTCTTCAATTAAAATCACTATTTCTCCTACTCCTTGTCTGCTAGTCTCAAGTGCTTTTCATTATGGTTATTAAGAGATGAAGGTATTGAATTGTCATATTAAGGAACACAACCTTATTACCTCAGCTGCCCCCAGACAACTTCCTCCACAATTAATCTACTGGAGAACTTCTTGTGTTAATCACATTTCCCAATGCAAGGTAGACACTTCCCAACTTCTTTACGATCCCTTTGGATTTCTTGGTCCTTGACAACCAGCTGCTCCTCCTTGCCCATTCAAGGAGCTGCACACCATACATTTTGAGCAACACTACAGAGGACTTCTTTTCCCAGTTATCTCCTTGCCTACATCCTAATAAGGGTACTATCATCTCCTTCACCTCCTACTTCTTTCTTCCCATTAGAAACAGAACAGTGCTTAGATCATCATGGTCCTTTAGCTACCACTCTTCAGATAAACTCAGTTACAGAGTCCAGAACAGATTATTTTTTTCCCCCTAGATATTGTGCAATCTTGAAGAAAACACATTATTTTAAAACAGTATCCTGAAAAGACAGCTACAGGGTTAGAAAAACAATTACACATCTATAACATTACCCTACATTGCCCACAGCAGTAACATTCACAGAAAAGATGTTCACTGTTTTTAGTAGTTTCAATGCTGTCCAAAAGCATTACTGAACTCAGTAAATTCCGTAATGTTCACTGGCTGAAGCAGCAAGAAACCTTTGTTCTTGTACTCCACAGTAGAAAGGCAAAACAAATGATTGTTGGCTTCACAACATAAGCCGTAGCCTAATGTTCATACTTAACAGCTGCTACTCTTCAGCTGTCAAACTGAAGGAATACCAATCAGGTACATAACTCTGCTAAAGCTGATTTAAATGCAAATGAGAATCAGCCAACATGCAGAGGAATTACAAGCTTCTGGGAAAAACACTTCTCTCCCAGGAAAAAAAAAAAAAAAAAAAAAAAAAAAAAAAAAAAAAAAAAAAAAAAAAGATGTTTCAGCGTGTTTCAGGTTATTAGAAGCATTTGAACTGAATATCAGTAAACACCAGCTCACGAAAGAATATTTCACTAAAAAGGCATGTGCTAACGTTATAATATTGCTTTCTGACTTCTAAATAAAGCTGAACTAGAACACCTCCACTTGAAATGTTTAATTAGGCAGGAAATCTACACCTCATATCCAATTTTCTTTCACCAAAACCTCTTTATCCTCAACATTACAGTAACTTCATTTATTCTTAACATTAACAGGTGCTGTTTGAATTCAGTGCCAAAGACAGGATAGGACATAAGCATAATATTACATTTGGAAACACGAGTGAAATTTGGCAGAAGCTAACGTGTTGAGGTATCTAAGACACTGCACATGTGCTCCTTGCAGTGAACTGTGCCAACTATGACAACTAAACCACTTTAAGGTAAGATGTCTTACAGATCAGATATATGGTCTGTACTTACTTCATATTCCAGACAATATAGGGCACAAAACCCAATCCCACAGTGGCCATCCGTGCACATATATTTTCCTTCCACTCTACAGCCAGCCCCAAAAGGGTGCAATCATACTGGAGTTCAATATCTTTTTCATTATTGCTACTTTATAACACCCAGGAATTGTATATCTAAAGAAGTCATTGGCCCATGAAGGAACCATTGTCTCACACTGAGAAACCCAGAAGATTTAGCAGGGCATAGCTAAAAAGCAACAGTTACTATAATTATTTTCATTGAGTAAAATTTTTCACAATTTTTTTTTCACTTTCAAGTTAAGTAACTCATTAAGAGACAAAGTTGGCTAAATTAATTTCTTTTATAACTTTGCTCAGGCAGAAGCACAACTTTTGAAGGTTATCACACAGGGAGCAAGCAACATGGAAACACACAGAGCAAGTTTATTTTTCAATGCTTTGGAAGCTTAACAGCCACTAAGTTTCCCAACTAGGTTACCCTCTTCTAAGATCTCCCATTTTCTGTAATCTTGTTCTCTTTACCTGAAGAGAGAAGGAATTTTTTGCACGAGTGTTATGTCACCACTTAGAAACAAAAAAAAAGGGAAAAAAAAAAAACCAAAACTTTGTAAATAGATTCATAGTTGGGTCTCCCAGTATAGCCTTGCACATACAGAAAATGTTTTTTATTTATTTTAAATTAAAACAGCTCTAAATTCCCTTTTGTTTTCCTGTATCAGGATTCAAAAATCACAATGATAGTCTTAGGAAAAAAAAATATATATCTATATATACACACATATGAGGTGCTTTAAAAAAAAAAAAAAAAAAAAAGAGAGATCAATGTCAGCCATTATTATTCTACTTCCTTGTTACAATATCTCAGGTTGTTAAAATATTTTCTGGTCAAACATTAAGTAGAAAACAGTACTCAAACAATTGCTAGGAATATTAAATTAGAATAAACCCAGAGAGGTGGTAGATGTCCCACCCCTGGGAATGTTCAAGGCCAGGTTGGATGGGGCTCTAAGCAACCTGATGTGGTTGGAGATGTCCCTGCTCCTTGCAGCGGGGTTGGACTGGATGGCCTTTAAAGGTCCCTTCCAACCCAAACCATTCTATGATTCTATTTAGATGTAGATTCTACTACTCTTCAGTAGTAGAATTTCCTTTCCTGGAAAGGAAAGGGAAGAATTGAGTCCATGTTCCAAGAGAATACCTAACATCATCAGCCTGTGGGGTACTTTGCACAGGACTGCCCTATCCTTCCTGATGAAGTTGACCGTAATGCAGCCAGAAATGCAAGTTGATGGATGCAACACAGTAAGCAAGAAGTCTGAACCTGCAGCCTGGTGGTTAGGTCACTTATGGAACCACAAATGACTGGGTTATGGCACTCTTGTAAGAAGAGAAAAATGTGGGCTTGAGTTCACTTCAGTTGAGCAGGACCTAGAATCAAGGCCTCCTACTTCTTGGACAAATAAACTAATTAACTGCTAGTCTACTAAATAAAACACAGGTATCAAAAGCATCTTCTTAAGAGAAAACTGCAGAAAGTGGTACGGAATTTATTTTCTGATTAATATAAGGGTTATATGAATGTCTAAGGTATACCCTGGTTTCCTACCAACCACCTTTACTGCATCTTCAGCGCTTCACATTATGGATTTCAAATTCCAGTCAGGAAATCAGAATCTCATCAGCATATGGTCCTTAGGTGCCTACCTCCATACTTTCTTAGCCAGGAGCCTAATCTTTACAAGCTGCAGTGTTGAACATCAGAAGGCTTAAGTTCTTTTTTAAACCTGGGATATAAAAATCTTCCACTGCATTTAAAATAGTGTTAAGCGTTTGTTTTATTTTTTTCCAACACAACAGCCTTTAGGATTTTAAATGGGAAAAAAGTAGGTCAGGTCTTCCTATTGAAGCTTTTTCTAACTTTTTTTTTTTAATTTTGTAGTTAAATTCTGCAAAAATGTATCCACCTTTCACAGCTTTCATTAATATCTTAAGAACATAAATCTTTGGAGAGTACTTTGATTTATCAAGAGCCTTAGAAGCAGCAAATATCTATAAATATTAGTCAGAAAAATATTTAAACATAATTCCAGTTTTTTATTCCTTTATAATAGGTCTGACTTATCTTTGATAATAGATTTTTGCAGTAACTCATTGAAAATGCACAAAGAATTTGCATGTGCACAGATCAGACACAGAATACTGATCAGAACATGTAACAGCCGGAGGGGGTTGGGGGGGGGCGGGAATTAAAAACACAAAGTGGAACCCCCACACTTGAAGCAATCAAACATCTGCCTGCCTTTCAACACCACTGTCACAGGATTGCCTGCATTCCTAAATTAGAGGATATACCCCAAGTTCCTACTGTTTGAACAACCTTGCCCTCGAAGACAATGTTCAGAGAGTTTAAAATATAAAATTTTCTATCTTTGTGTTTCTGTTGGTGCACTGCAATAACAAGGAAGCTACTATTCACTTCTTTTATCAGCAATAGTACAAAGAATAAGACACACCCTTCTCGGGAAACTGGAAAAACCTGCTATGTGAAAGCTGCAAAGTCTGAGTACCCATACCTTCATTTTGCTCTGCACTTCAACAACAGATCTGAAGGGAGACTGCAAGGACTTGGCCTTAGCCTAGCAAAAGTAAAGCTGAACAGAAAAGCAAGGGCTGCGTATAAACACACCGAGATAATTATAAAATAATAAGAAAAAACTATTTAAAATAAAAGGACAATCTTGGCACAAGAACTGGTTATTACTAACTGATGATGAATAAATTTAGGTTGAACATTACAAGCAGCTTCCTCATGTTTAGGGCAATCTAGCACTGAACAGGCTTCTAATAAAAGCAGTAAGGGAAAAAGGCCCAGCTGCTTTTAAGACAACATTCCATATGTCCATGACTGTATGACATAAAGCCTACAAGAGCATGAAAATAAACTTGATGAATAGGGAGGTCCTTTCCTGTCCCACGTTCCAAAAAGAACAATAACTGTCAAGCAAATAACATCATTCTGATACAACTCTCAGATACAACCATCTGGCAGGCAAAACCCAGGAATAACTATACCACAGCAAGCAAAAACATATGAATATCACAGCAGGACAAACTCTGCCAAGAATAAACTTCACAGAGTATCTTTTCATAGAACATCTTAGACCTGTAACCTCACTTCTTTTAATTTAATGCTAAAAATCTGCTCCCTCTGCCAACAAGAGCTGCAGGAAGCACACCTCTCATAAAGTACTTGCCCCCAAGTCCGAAAGAGCTCCGTGCGACCAAGCAGTCCTATCATCTGAACCCCGAGCATTCTGCATGCATGCAGCAGATCATCTTACCCGAAACAATATTACATCTAACATGCTCAACAGGGTCTTTATTTACTACAGTCGTTACTACGTCCAGCTTAGGCAGGATGATTTAAAACTGGCTGTCAACTGCTTTGCTACTTGAAAGGTTCAAATCACGCTTTTGCCCACATATCATTAACCAGAAAAACTGCAGCAACCATGATGGTCTAAGACAACTGGTTAGACATGATCAGTCTGCAGAAATAACATTCTGTTAGACTAATCTTTACAGTTTGAAAAAGCAGGCGGTCTTTCAGGCACAGTAGCCTTTCAACTTGCTTGACATGTAAAGATATATGTAACAATGTACATAAGCTGGTCTAATGAAGACTATTACCTGTCCCACTAGTCTTTCAGGCTAGGAGACTGTTTTACACTAACAGGTACAGACCTGGCTAGGGGGGATCTTTATATCTTTGCTTCATTATTGCAATGTATCTGAAATTGAAGACAAACTGCAAAATATTTTTGGCCGATAGACTCCATCTGCTTATTTGCAAAGTCCCTGATCACATCATGGATCCTATCATTCCCTCATAAAGGCTCATATTGAAATGCAGCAGCTGAGTGAATTGTAGAAAAGGGGAAAGTATGAGCACTCATCAGGAGCTGCACATCAAGGGCAAACCAAATACGACCATTCACTACTTCTCATGACACGAAAGCTCAGGATACTCAAGGAAATTACCTGTCAGCATAAGAGCAAGCCATAGGAAATATTTTTTTCTATACAATACCTGGTTAAGTTGTAACAGCCAAAACCTTAAAACGTTTTTTTTTTTTTTTTTTAAGTTTTAAGTACCTATTCAAATAGGTACTTAAAACACATTTTTAGAACAGGTTCTTTAGCTGCTGTCAAACAAACGGTCCAGACCCAGCCTGTCAGAGACAAAAAAAGTTTTGATGGCAACCTTTGTCAACAGCTAGACAGCTACACCAAAACAAAGGCTGCTTTACAGCTATTTATTATTCTCTTTTCCTGTACATCCTCTCCTGGTCACTTCTGAAGAAAGTATAACAGCTTTTACATTCTTGTCAGCAGATCTATAGTATATAATTTTTCCTTAATTAACACACAATTTCACTTTAAATTTAGAATTCAAAGGCACTTCCTTTTTTCAGTTGATTTCCCCTCTCCCTATCCCTTGCAAAACCATTGTGGTTAAACATATAGAAAAGTTTTGCAGAACAATAATAAAACTTGTGTTTGAGAGTAAAGTTAATTTAAACTAATCTCTAACTGTGTTTTCTTAGCGAAGCACAGAGCACGGTAGCTGCAAGACAGCATTACAATCCATTTTCAGTTAGTTTATATGACACCACAACTTTCCTACCATTTTAGTTCATCTGCTTACACTAGAATACCAATGCTTTTTTAGACTTGTCATCAAAATAGCATACACTTTTATCCACTATGAGGGCCTGCAGATCTGATTTATAGTATATTCCAGACATATGACTGTATAATTTAGACAAGTTTAAAAAAAGTATGCTGAAAGAAGATACCACCAAGGACTTCCCGCTAGCCCTGCTGAGCATAAGAGGACATATTTTACTTGACCTACCCTACTAATCTCAGCAAGCTGGTCCTTAGCAACAGATGCAAAGCTCAAATGACCACTTTCAAATCCTTGTTGCAGCTCCACCTCCAGCCTTTGATCATTTCACGTCTGGAAGTAACAAATGGATTGCTGCTCCCTGGCCTATGTAACAGTTTCCTCGTAATCCACGAGCTGATCTCTCTAGTACCACGAAATGGGATTACTCGTCTCACTTTAGCTGCATTTCTCCCCATCACATACAGAAAGGGATATATTGGATACTAATAAGATAAGTGAAATTCATGTTAACCGTTTATAGACTGTTACTACTTTGCTATAGGATTAGGTATCAAATTACAATACTACAATAATACTATATATATGCATTCTGACATTTAAATTTTGACATTCAGCATTCAGACACAAAAGTAGCTAAATTGTAGGATGAAATCTACTTGAATCACTTTTAATTCCTCTAAATATTATAAAATTGTAATCACGCAAATTGCTTGAAGGGTAATTCACTTTTGTACAAACTTATCTTAAACTGGAAAAAGTTAGAAATAATATTTTGTATCACAAAAGGTCTTTAAGATAAGCATTAAAAGCGGGCAAATTGAACTCTTCAGAAACACTGTAAGCACTGCAAAGCACACAAAAGGAAAAGCTGTCTAATTCAGAGCACTCGAAAAACATGCAGAAATAAAGAATTGCACCTATCTCAAAATGCGCTCACTGTCTGTCTTCTGCTTCTTCCAAGCTGCACCCACAGACAATTTACAGAATTCCCTATCGGATATTCTGACTACTCTCCTACGTTCACCCCTGGCCAGTTTCCAGGCTGCCTGAATGGTTTTGCTATGCTACTGCAATGACAGCAAAGGAATCCTGTGTCCCAAGTAGCACAGGGGTTTTTTAGTATATTATTTTGAAACAATACTTCTTAAATTATTATCTTGGAAATACAACTGGGGTGATTCCTGTACACAAATTGCGGATCTCAAATGTACTTGTTTATGCCAAGTCTGTGAGTGATGAAGTCACACAAACTTGCAGTTTTTATTAGCAAGTTGTTGATTTTATTTTTTCTTCCTTCATTTATATTTAATTCCAAGTTCATAGAACTACATAGGTCATTCTGGCAGCTGGTACAATCACATGCCAAGTCATAAGCCAAAGACTCCCATGACAAAATGTCAAATCAGTGACCCACTGATGAGACACAAGTAATGAAAAAAGAATTCTGCTTGATCTTGACTGCCAGAACACAGCCTGGTTGAGCTACATTGAGACAAGGTCTCAGCATCAAGTCAAGAATTATCACAAGAAGTCCAACCCATCCTGACCATACCATTTGCTCTTCAGTACTGTCTAACAAAGAAAACAAAAAGCAGAACAAACTATGTCTCATGAGAATGCAACTTACTGACTGGGAATCACTGACACAGACAGTGGTACTGTGACATCAATTCACATGCTAGGGCTGAAACCAGTTTCTTACTTGGAGACCAGAATAGTTCATCCCTTAACTCCTTAGAAAAGATACTTTTATTTAAAGCTTTTACTATCCCTCTTTTAGTTACAAGATTCCTGCAGGATCCAGTAGATTAGAGCAGCCTTTCCTTTAGCTTTACTTTTTCTAGGGATACAGTGCTACTACTCTATTCCCTCCAAACAGAAGTTCGGGAAGAACGTGCTGGTATTACTAAAAGAAAGGTGAGCACCTGACATTTTCCTTTCTTCACCTTATCACTCTTTTTGCCTTTTTTTTTTTTTCTTTCCCTTAGCCTAAGAAATGCTTCACTGTCAAAGGAGGTGGGGAATACTTATTGTGAGAGAGGTCTGCCGAAAGAATTAGGTAAAATTCAACGTCAAATGTTTCTCTTCGTAACAGTTGTAGAGGCACACTCACACATGCAAATTCAGTCTCCTTGCACTGTCTTGCGCTTGAGTACATACACTATAAAATAATTATTATATACAGTAGTGTGCATGTAAAAGAAAAGAGTTTATGCATAAGAACATCCAACTTTCATAAAGAAAAAAAATCTAATCACCAGTAAGAGGAAATTCATACCTTCCCATGTATTTGGGACTTCTAGTTTCTCACCGTGTAAGCGGCTTTGCAACAATGCAAACACTGAATTTTGGATTACCTTTCCTATTACAGTCTACATCCAGCAAAGAAAACATAACATAGTAAAAAACATCACAACACTTGGCACAAGGTAACCAGATATAAGGCTTTTGCTCAGGCTGTGACATATTCTCATTCTCCATTGGGGAAGAAAGGCTATCAAGTGTGCCTGTCACGTGTGCCCATATCAAAACTCATCTCTAGTCAAGCATCCAAGTGGGGAGATAATAACTCAGCATACTACTCAAGAATGAGTTTTGGAGAAGAAAAAGTCGTGTAATTACTTACTAACTAAAAGTCGTGTAATTACTTACTTACTAATGTAATGTAATGTAATGTAATTACTTACTGTAATGTACTAATGTGGTTGGTGACAGCCAACACGGCTTCACCAAGGGCAGATCGTGCTGACCAACTTGGTGGCCTTTTATGACGGGGTGACAGCATCGGTGGACAAGGGACGAGCAACGGATGTCATCTACCTGGACTTGTGCAAAGCTTTTGACACTGTCCCGCACGACATCCTTCTCTCTAAACTAGAGTAGCATGGGTTTGATGGATGGACCACTCGGTGGATAAGGAGCTGGCTGGATGGCCGCATTCAGAGAGTGGTGGTCAGCGGCTCGATGTCCAAGTGGAGACCTGTCACGAGTGGCGTCCCTCAGGGCTCCGTGTTAGGTCCGGCCCTATTCAACATCTTTGTCGGCGACATGGACAGTGGGATAGAGTGCACCCTCAGCAAGTTTGCCGATGACACCAAGCTGT